>JAGXCT010037034.1:0-12266 GCA_022495035.1 Philopotamus ludificatus
GAAAGAAGAGTCGCAACCATTTCTGCACAATTTAATCATCGGAGACGAGAAATGGATACTCTATTCAAACATAAGAAAAATAAAGCAATGATTAGAGCGAGGACAATAGGTATATGACATTGCATTTGGATCCTTCTAATATATAGATCATCGAATCACTAGCTTCTTACAAAGGAATGTAATATATGATGACACGAAATGAATAATTGTTTGTCATCACTTAACTACTGTTTTAAAGGATTGCTATTGCGCGATAAGTTTAACGTAACCGTACGGATGGGGTCTATTGGGGACCCCAAGTTTTTGATTTTTCTCGATTAACTCTTTTAATAAAAATCCTACATGTCACAAACTTTTTGTATTTGTCAAAAAAAGGCTAAAGAATAAATATTATAAATAAGCATTGATCTCTTTTTGTCCACAATTGCGAAAAAAACCAATAATATTCATATAGTAGATAGTCACATCCACGTAAAACTTATCCGAAGAAGAATTGTCTGGTTAAGAAAAGGTAAACTTAATCCATTCAATTCCAACAAAAGAAGATGCTATGAGGTATATTAAGGGCCTTTAAGCTACTTTATTAGCATTGAAAACGCACAAGACAAAACTTTTTTATCGATTTATAAGATCGAAAGAGCCGTAAACCCGCACAAAAATATGTACCAAACCGATTTGCGTGATTATCTAAATAAAAAAACGATCCCTTCAAATACGTAAAAAACGGAATTTCACTGTACGTACTTATGAATAATATTTTGTGTTTTTATTATTACTATTTTTATACGATTTTCATATCACAATGTCGTTCTGTTTTAAAAAAACACCGTTTTTTATATTTATGGAACCATTCTTAATTTTTTTTTTCTTCAAATCACTTTTTACACGGATTTTGGTGAAACATGTACATTTTAAATTAAAAATCTATTAAGGTTTCAAATGTATTTTTGTTAAAAATTGATATTTGCATCTATATTCACACATGCACTTGTATTCTATAGTTATGTTTTTGCGAGCACATGCAAATATGTCAAGTTTCCATTGCAGGCACTTAATTATTTCCTCCAAGTATTCGCAAGTGCGTTAGAAAGCTCTCGACATTCTTGATCGTGCCTTCCCCATTGCCAAACACATACATTTCACTCATGCCACACGGTTAGTTCGCCAACTAACTTGCCAACTAGCAACTTTCTTTAGCATGCGCAACTTAACTTCTTCAGTTACCTGCGTCGACAATTAATTTAAGCTCTCATCATCAATCACGGTCTTGTCTTTATCACCTCACCTAGCGCGGTGGGGAGAGGGAGTGAGCGCGTTGAAGCCTGAAACTTTATCGCTAGGCGAAGAAGCACCGACGAGAGATTTATTATCGCCTTATCTACTTATCAATTTAACTAACGAAATTACTTATTTCGCAGGTAAATATCACAACCGGCCATGCTCGGACTAGGACATCACGAGGATGACGACGACGACAATCATTTGTGCATCAAATGCAATGCGACCATTATCGGGCTTGACAATTACATACATCACAGAAAGAATCTTTGTCCAAAATTAAAACTAAATTTAGATAAACAGAATGAGGCTAAACATGTTGTGATTGCTCCAATGGAATGTGACAAAGGAGCTGATGCATTTTTTCAATCGCTTCAACTACAAAGTAGCGGAAAAAAACCATCGCTTCCCGGTGTACAATCAATTCCTTCGACATCTAAATCATCTGGAGGTGTTCTGACACGTCGTGCAATAGCTGCCATATTAGCGAAAGATATCGATTCAACAACAGATTCGACAACAAACGATATCGTCTACAATAAATTAGGCGAAGATTGGATCGGTGGACATAGTTTGATAGTTACAGGTTGCGAAGACAATCAAACTAAATTAATCAAAGCTGTAGCTAACATAAGTGAATCTTCAAAAAAGGAGCAAGCTACAACTTCATTCAACTTATTAGAAGACGAAGAGTCCAATGATGACGCATACGAATTAGACGATATCGATGATGAGGATAACCAATCGGGAGGTAAATGGAAATCAATTTCTGGATCACTTAGAGTTGTAACGCCTGAACCTTTATACGAATGGGAAGAGGACCATACCGGCGGAAAATGGAAACATTTTATTAATCCAACTGTGGTATTATCTAGATCTGACAAAGTAACGGAAATTGTCGAAGAAGAAGATGACGACGTTTACATGCCGCCTCCGGGTTATACGAAAGGCAAATGGATTCCCGGAGCCAAGCAAGGAATTAATAAAGATGAACACAAAGCACAAATTATGGACGCAATGGCTTTGCACAACAAAGGTTCTGTACAATATTGGTGTGGACCTTGCAATCGCAGATTAGGATCAAAGAGTATTTACGAAAGGCATCTTACCTCAAAGTTACATCTAAAACGCACGTTACCTGAAATAGATTTGGAATATTCAGGCACAATTAAAAACGAAACGAGTAAAAGAGTAACTAAGCCTTCGGCATACCTAGACGAAAAATATTATGAAATTCCTAAAAAAGTCCAAAGACGGCGAGTGAGTGATGGCAATATCAAAAAATTTAGAAGAAATCGTCGCCCAACATTTATAATATGTTTAGTTTGCCGATACAAGGTTAGACCACATCTCTTAGGAAAACATCTAATATCTCACTATCATTTTAGAAAAGGAGATTTGAACGACGAATTCAATAAGACTCAGATACTTAACAACATTCATAAAATCATTCATCAATCGCCTTTTCAGTGTGGACCTTGCAAATTTTATGCCAATTGGCAAGCAGAATTCATGCGACACTGGCGTACCAAAGAACATAGACAAACAGTCGAAAAATTCGTCGGAAAATATTGGTGTTCTTTTTGTAAATTTGAATGTAACGATTTTCCCGGAATAGATAGTCATCTTCTAGGCGATGATCATCAGGAAGTCATAGCTGCAATCAATAGATCCATTCCGATCATCATTAGAAAGAGAACTATAATTAGTTGCTCCACTTGTAACAAAGAATTCAAATATAATATTCAGTTGAAGAGACACGAAAAATTGAATTGCAAAATGGCCACTACGTCCACGGCATCGGATGAATATCAAGGTAGAAAAAAATGTCACATATGTTCGTTTTCATTCAACACCAAAATGGGTACAACTCGACATATGATGGGACAGCATTTGAAAAAAATGTATTACTGCTCTGCTTGCTGCGTTCAATTTAAATCGGCAACCGAGATCAAGGAACATAGACGCACCCAACGTCACAGAATAAAAGAAATGGAGCTCAGAAAGATAAAGGGGTTTAATGTAAAGGATCTCACCAAAGCTTGTCCCCATTGCGATGCTCCAAAATTCAAGAATGTAATTGACTTAAAAGCACATATACAAGAGGAGCACAAAGATGTTTTCAGCAGGTATGTTTTGATCGAAACTATCGTAGCAAATAATTTGTTTAATAAATTATTTATATTTTTCAGTTGTTCGCTCTGCGGTATGAAGTTTATTTTTCCGCAAGAAGTGAATTCGCACTTAAGAAACAAAGCTTGCGATTTCAAAGCGACCTTGTCAGACTCAACGGTCGATCAAATGTGGAAATGTCGCGTTTGTCCGTTCTTGACTGTTTCGCATGCAGAATGTATGTATCACGAAGTGCTCCACGGTGACCCAATCGGCACTAGCGATAACCGCAGGGAGAAATATACATGCCCCGTCTGCAAAATCCCATTTCCCAAGCATTCCCTACGATGTCATATAAGAATGCATACCAATGAAAAACCACACGCGTGTAAATTTTGCAGTTCAAAATTCGGCAGAAGGAGTAATCTGCTTTGCCATATCAAGAGATATCACAGCGACGAACCTCAAAAACCACCATCCGTCAAGAAAGCGAAAAAAGAACAGAACGACAAAGAATTTCTTTGCTCCGAATGCGGTAGCGGCTTCAGCAGAAAGTAAGTCTACAATTTATATTGTTTTTCTAGTAAAACTAGTAAATGTTTCTGGAATCTGCATTTCAATTTATATTAATAATCACGAGAATATGCATTCTGCTACGAAATTATTCGACTATTATAATATATGAGAGTTTACTCATTGCAGCGTCAGGGAAAACAAACTGCGAATTATCTAGTATAGCATTTTTTTTATATTAATAGGTAGTGAGTGAAAAAATTACGGTATTTTTTTCTAAGCTGATAAAAAAATCTATATTATGTATATGTATTAACCGAGCCGTGACGATGGGGTATATTTAGGAACCGATTTTTCACTATGTCACACACTTTTTGTATTTGTCTAAAAAAGTCTATAGAATAAATATTATAAATAATCATTGAACTTTATTGTCCACAACTGTGATAAAAACAACAATAGTTAAAGAAAACAAATGGAAAAAAAGTTACTCGAGAAAAATCGAAAACTTCGGTTCCTAAATTTCGACATGGCTAGGTTAATTCGATATCGAATCTTTTTGTTTGAATTCTACTCTCAATTTTCATATGTGTATTCACACATTTTCAGTATTTATTTATTTTTTGGAAAAATACATGTATTTTTATTTAATTTTTTAATAATATTTTCTGATCGATGTGTCTAAAAATAATAAAATTTGACGAATCCGACATTGATGGCCCCTGGCCGTGGTCCGCCAAACGTCGCGCGTGTCCCTACAAACGTACCCGCCCATATTTCACGTCGCTGAAATGTCAACACGGAGGTTTGTATTATTTTACTTGAGCTATTAATCGCTTGCATACTTTGCAATTTATGCGGAGAACTTGAGCATCAAGTCATGTTCGAAAGTTTTATGCAAGTTTATGGGGAACGCAAGCCGCATCCACTCAAATGCGAGTTTTATATGCAAATCGCGGATACGAGCGTGCCGGGGGTCAAATGTCACCAGCTTACCCCCTGTGACACTTGCTGTCCAGCCCGACATAAATATGATGGAAACGGACAACAATCTTCACAATCCACCCAATCTAAAGGTTAAACCATTTTTTTTTAATTGTATTTAATATTAAATTCATAAATAATAATTGTCATCTAAATCAGTATGCTTATGTTTTGATACTTTATGTCAACATCATTTTCCGAGCGTCGGCTTCCTTTTAATACGTCGGCTCCTTTGCAGATCCACAGTTTAGTAGACCTTTTACATGTGAAGCCTTTTCTGCCATATTCAAATGGCACATGCCTCGATTTTATTGTACATAATTTAATGTGTTTATATCACAGTAATTAAAATTCCAACATTGCTTTTATACACCATCGATGCTTGTTTATCTCGGGTGATCTTCTTCGCAAACTGCTGCTAGTGCAATATATTCGATAAACGAGAATGCTCGTTGAAACTGTCACGCAAAATCTTTCTATATTTAATGCAGAGCTCAAAATAGAACAGATCTGCTAGCATAGGAAGTGTGCAAATATTGCACAAATGTCACATCAGAGAACGATATGTGGACGCATTACGAAGTGTCTGTCAATCCGGTCGTTGAGGACCAGATTGCGACACGTGCCACGTACTTGTAGGAAGTAGCTTATTACTCTGGAGATGATGGAGTCCGGTTGTGACTCAGTTATTTATTAATCGCTATACATGTTCCGGCAGATTTTAACTATGTGTACGTTGATAGCCAACCTTCTGAAACAGCGATATTCTTGATCTATTTAGATGACTAAAAACCAATGTCAAAATTATATAAATACCTGATTAGTATTGGTTTATGTTATTTTCTAAAATATATCAATTTAAGTTTCCAAATATCAAACATTCTTGGGCGAAACCAATACATGGTTTTGTAAACGCTAAGCATACGATTAAGCCATGCATGTTTCATGAAAATATCTAGATTTTCTTATTTCTAAAAGGTTTAATAAAATAATTTATTTTATCATTTTTAAAATTCATTGCAATTTTTTTTTCAGGGCTGTTCAAACCTCAATCTTTTTCATTTCGGTTTGTCTTTTTCTACGTTTAAAAATAAAAAAAAATATTTTCTATCATAATTGTTATAAGAATTAACTGAAAGTGTAATAGTTAAAACTAGTAGTATATATTACAGTCAACCCTCTATAGCGCTCCCTGCTATAAAGCGGTGTGTGCGACATCTCTTCTGATCCCCGTTTTCTACAAAACGCTAAATTTTCAAGGTTAAATTACATATTTCGTTACATCTAATACATTGCCGCGATAAATAAAGGTCAATGCCCTTTGGTTGACAACAAAATATAATTAATTTAACCTTAAAAGTATGGCTGCCTAGTCTTCTATATGGCGGGTTTTTATACTGTGGCTCTTATCTCGACGCTACAGGAGGGTTAACGTATATAAACGAAACAATTTCGTATATTCATGATTGAATTGAACCGAAATAAACTGATGTTTAATTTTCGTTTCAGTTTCGGTTCGAAGCTCGGATTTTTTTTCTTTCATAATAGACCCAATTGGTTAAAATCCACCTATGCCAGGACTTTTTCTGACCTTCTATGCACTTCTGTGGCGCAATTTTTGTGACGATTTGCTTATTCAGCGATTCTGTCGGTAGGTTCCTAATGTTGGTAAAACGCAGTTCTTTACAGTCAAAATTTAAAAATTCTATTTATTTTAACATTGTATTAATACTTTAGTTCTGCTACTATTTTTTTTTAAATACGGACTCGCAGACTGCTCTCCTGAGTATGGGTCTCTTCTTTGCTTAGTGTGTCTCTTAGAAATCTTTCTTTTTATTAATGGAAAATTTGCCTGAGGAATAAAGTTGGTAGTTTTAGTCTCATATCCAAATCTGTCATTACAGTCTATTTGGGAGAACTTGGAGAGTGTATTTAATAATTTTATCATAGGTTTAACGTTTGGTCTCAATAACCAGAAACATTTTTTTTTACTTTATAGCTTGGCAGACATTAATTAATAACAACTTTTTAAATTGTATCTACATGATTTTCAGACTCATATATTGTATTGATGATTATTAGTACGTGTAGACTAATTTATACCGTCTTCATGTTGTCGGGATTCGATGATAATTACTTTCATCATCATCATCATCATCGTAGGCTGCGGGTGGAGCTGAATTGCGATCATATTACACCCACTGCACTCATAAATGATCCCGGCGGCGTTCGCAATTAAGATTCTTGAACGACTGTGTTTTTTAAACGCCAATTTTTTATTCGCACACGAGAACAATGAAACGACTCACGTTTCAATCTTTGATTTGTGTCACCGCGAATTCGCGAGCGCAAGTGTGAAGATGCATCGGTTGATGATGGCCGCGCGAAGAAGCCCATGGCTGTATGGGGCAATCAGCAGGGGCGGGGGCGATCGGTCCCCATAAACAACTGCAGTGACGGTGGGTGTCACTCCCCCAAGACTCAACCTGTTATTACGACCGATGCGTCCATCATAACTCTACACATCTATCCGTTTTTATTTATTCTCCTTTATACGAACGAGTTGACCGGCTCTCGATAAGCAATATCTATAAGGCGTTTAAAAAATGAGGCATTATGTTGGTACCAGATCGAATCTGATCGGGCACTCTGTTGAAATGCTGTTAATACCACCGTCAATCAAATGTCGATATGTTATATCTATTTAAAAATATATATATTGGCGCTGATATAAATTCGCGTGGAATGTCGGGGGGATGTAATGTGTTCGGTAGACCTTTGCCATTGTTTGATTTGTGCTTTTGTAAACATCACGTCTGTGGGAGGTGCCGCAGGACAGACCTCCGTTAGTGCCTTCGGAGTCTCCGGGTCACGACTCTGTAATGAATAGTCTCAGACCAAGAATGACATCTTGTGACAGTCTATGCACTAGGAAACGACATTCCTCACATAAACTATCGACCGCGGGGAGCAAACAGAATTATAGTCATCTCTGCATATTCTGACATTCGAAAACGTCATATTTCTCCGTATAAAATTCAACTCTTCAGCGCCGGCTACCGGGTGTTCTTTTGCGGGTATTTATTTGTTTTTTTGCGGGTATTTTCCCCGGTGGCCGGACAAACAGGAGTAGGTATTTGCACATAAGTGACGATAAGTCAGTCGTGTCGTATCCCTTGGCGCATTGGTCCAGCAACGAGTGGCGCAACGAAATTCTCCGGCAGAATTAGGGGTACCACTACTCCGTTTTTCTCGTTTATTCGCGCCGTAAACAAAGTTGCGGCCAGTGGCGTAGCGCCTGCGACAATTGAACAGTGGTGCAACTCACCCCTGTCGTGGTATTTCGCCTCTAAGCCTCTGCATCACTGGCTGCTTCTAGGACCCATTATTTTTTATCTACTTAAACATGCATAGGGATACAGTGAGACAGAGATGGCAAACCTTTGCATCATAATATTGTAATTTTTTCTAGAAAAGAAAGAATTTTATGTTATTGAAGATACATAATGATTTTACTTATAATCCATTGAGTTTCATTACCATCACCTAAATTTCGATATAATTTAATCGTATCACTTGGTATTAACATAAAAGATATAAATTGTATCTCAACCCCGCCCTGTCTTTTCTAGGAATATTTTTTTACCTAGTCGTACTGAAGAGATGCGCATCGTCGATGTGCTTTGTCCGGTGGATTATCTTCGGGCTGGACTGCGGGACCCCGCGGAATGCTCACAGTATATCTTCGGCGGGATAGTTACGCCACCCCGCCACGCCCCCTATTCATTGCCCCCTTTTTTTCACCAGCTCACTGCTGTAATTTACGCCCATGTAAAATTCAAGTGTTGGAACATTACAATTTCTAGTTTTTTTTAAAATATACATACCGCGATTTATAAAATATGTGAATTTCAAAACAATGATTCTCAAATGGGGGGTCGCCACCCTTAAGGAGATCGCGAAAAATATTTCAAGGGCAAAAGGGAGTCGCGGATCAAAAAGTTTGAGTAACACTGGTATAGATCGAGAGTATTACTCTTAAATGGATGATCCATCCATTAAATGACTGATCTAAAAGTCAATTTACGACTCATAATGTTCACGCAAAAATAGTGCATGAACATGAGAAAACAATATTTTTTGAAACAATAAGTTCCATTTAGGACAGGCCTGGAAAAACTACGGCCAGCAGCCACATGCGGATAGCCGCGAGTTTTTCACGATAATCGTGTTTTTTTAATTTTATTATTTTTACGTCTTTTGGTTCCTTTTTTAAATAAAATACAATAGAACGTAACAATGTATTAAATGTTATAATATGTAACAAGATTTTTTTTAAAGGAACTAGAATAAGTTTAATTTAAATGTTAAACAACGAAAACAAGATCTGCTATTTTTTTATTTAAGATATGCGGACGATACTACATTGATAGCCACCAACGTAGAAGAAATGGGCGAACGTCTTTGAAAGTAAAAAAGATAGACTCGAAATCAATAATACTAAAACCAAACTGATGATAGTCGATAGAAGTAATCAGCTATCCAGATCCGTTAATCATCATTTCAATATTTTGGATCTCTTATAAGTAACGGAATTTGTGATCCAGAAATAAAAAGCGAATTGGGATGGCTAAAAATGCGAAGTCAAATCTATCGATATTTGGAAAAACTGGGGGATATCCAAAAAAATGAAAAACATTTAGCATATGACATGGAAACCTAGACCATAAAGGAAAACATGAAAAAGAAGATTAGCAACTTTAAAATGTGGTGCTGGGGACGCTTACTAAGATTACCATGGACCGCTAAATGCACAAACGTGTCTATCTTGAAATAAATAGGGAACGATAAAGATGACCGACTTTCTACTACATCTTTCAAAGGATTTTTCGAGACTTTAGACATCTTGCTAGAAGAAACGATAGCCTGGATAAGCTCGTCGCGCTTGAAACCGGCCAGGAACCGCAGGGAAAAGGTCAGGGCGCCCATCCGCTGGAGCGACCAAAGGAAAACCGCCACGGACTCCAACGTACTAGGTGTAATGCGAGATGCGTAATGCGGAGGATCCTGAAAATTCAGATCTGTACCTTTTTATTACTTAAAAATAATTTATTATGAAGTAATAAGTTTGTGGATAATTTTTTATTTAAAACTGGCCTGCCAATAAATAAATGAAAACATGTAATATGTCAAAGATGGTTAAGCCATTTAGTTTCTCGTGTAATTCATTAGGGTAGATATATCTAAGTATTGAAACAATCCGGCATTATCCGATTTACGAAACACATAATGTATCGTGTCCCCCTGGCTTGTACACAACACTGAATACACGTAACCGTGTAAGATTGTTCAGTTATTCATTGTTGTGCAGAAGGCGTCCGGCGTTGGGAGACTGGAGGTGCTGGTGGCGAGGAGGGAGCGTGTGTATAATAAGCAGAGTACATCACGAGTCGCTAGCAGTTATTAGGAGATTATGCGAGACTGGAAGAGCGGAGACACGAGACACCTTCTCACCTCCTGGCCTCCCCCGGCGTAATAAGCACCTCTCGCCTCACCTGCGCGGAGGTGAGGCGAGAGGCGCCAGGCGACTCCGTCAGGATGGCAAAGTCTAATATCTTTAACTCAAACTTTCGCCGGCTGTCCCAGCTAGCTAGCAGGCGGCCACGTACCGGGAGCACCTCGTAATTATGTCTGACGTACTGCGCTGGATAAACATGGCGAATATTACTGCTGCGTTGAGCCGAGCACATCGCGACCTGCTCCTATGATAAAATGGCTCATCGGAATTAGAAACTTCTGGAGTGCTTAGAGGGGATGGCGGGGAAGCGCCAACTGTTGACAGCCACCGAAATTGGTAATTCTCCCCGCGCTCCTCGTTCCGCATACGTAGTATCATACCGATTCCTGCGATTTCCGCGTTGACACAGTTAATCCAGATGGTTTTAATATTTTTTTAAAGTCGTGAAGCGATTAAATATCATTATTGTTACTATTATTTATTTTTTTTACTATTAATCCATCTTCCCTCATTTCTGACGAACTTGACCATGTACACGATTCCCCTTATGGAGGACCATGGACATGGTTTTTATGCGAATATATAGTGCAGTGGTTTCCCGTTGCCTTCTGCGCCCTGGGGTTTTTAAACTGAAGAGCGCTGCTGCCCGCTTCCCAGCTTATATTTTTGTCATTTTTTGTGAAATGAAGGTCGTTAGCCTCCACCCTACCACTCTGTTGACCAGCGTCACTCGGAATTCTTCGGAATGATCACCCATCCGAGTACTATCTGCGCTCAGTAACGGTTAACTTGACAAGACGGGTCATGGTTTTAATATTAAATAATCGAAAAATCATTATGTTTTCAATATTAATTGTATCCCCTTCAAATTACGCTTATGTTCCAGGACTTTTTCTAAGCACGTCTAAAACAGAGTCTGTTAAATTTTTAACCCTTATGATAGATTATAATGGTTTAGTTTTCATTTGCCAAAAAGGCCCAATGATATATTGCCGCTGTATAGAATGGTGAATTTTATAATTTTAATTCGGCATAACCCTATTCAGACGGATAGTTTAAAACTATCGGTGGTCGGCCACGGAAATTTGCGCCCTCGGGCCGAGGGCGCTAGGGCGCGGATCTGCCCGGCGGTGGGGGAGACTCGCGCACCGAACAAAGCAATCTGTATTCATGCGAAGATTTACTCTGCGTTTCTGTATTCGCGCGATGTATTTAAACTTCATTTGTATTTATTAGTAAATAAAAGTGGGGTATCGCCGCTCCCCCTAAATAAGCTTAATGCTGAAATTATTCCCGTTGTAAATATTTTACGCTCTACATAGCGACGTTATCGTTCTGATTTAATGGTCAGATCTTCCATTAGGTTAAAATAATTGGCCGATTTCGTCCTAAATTTCCGCGCAATTCGCAACTCCTCCCTGACTTTTCTCGTTTTGCTTTCGAGTTTTAAATCGGTCGTATTATCCGCTGAATTTGGAAGCAGACGCACTGTTTTATCGCGTTACAATTACATTTTTCACTGTCTTTATTATTTCGCGGAGGGGCCATGACCCGACCATTAAATTAAATAAACATTAAGTGTTGTTTAATTCCGAATGTCGCCGGCGAGTGCCACGTTTTCAACTAATTCTTCCTGTTAAACGCAAAACATTTTTTAAACACAAATTAAAAAAAACAACAACATTTACATAAAACAAACCAATTTTATTCATAATTATAATGATTTATAAAGCTTCTGTTTAAATTGAAAAAATATAAGAAATAACGTTCTTTTTAAATGCGAAAAAAACAATAGTTAAAACGAATTTTTAAATACACCTGTCCCTCGATTAACGCGGTAGATACGTTCCACGAAAAACCG
>JAGXCT010037034.1:12978-224334 GCA_022495035.1 Philopotamus ludificatus
CGTTAGATTAAAACCGCGTTAAAAAAAACCGCGTTAATAGAGGGACAGGTGTATAGATCGATTAAGTGACATTTTTATGTGACATTACTTAGCATTGATCAGAATAAAAAACTTCAAGGAAATGAACAAGTTGGTGTTTGAAAATATTTAAATATTTATGACGAAACTTTATATCTTCACTAAAGACTTGTAAATTAAAAGTCCATATTCTCCCCCACCTCTTTCCAAGTAACACCTCTGGCTTAGTGACGCACAGGCTAGGCATCAAAATTTGATCCATTTCTCATTCGTCATCACTGGTTTATACCCTAATCTACCAAATTTAATGATAAAAAAGCTATTGAAACTTTTAATTATTCTGTTGATTTTTCTTATCTTTTTTTGTATTTATTATTTTTCCAAATTTAATGATATAAAAATCATCATCGTAATACTATCAATGGAAATACATGGAAAATGGATATATGAAGTGTTCTGTAGGAAAGTTGATGATAATTTTCATTTTCCTAAATGTTCTTAATAGATTTTGAAACGATTTTATGAACATTTAAAATTTATTCCTATTATTCCTATTCCTAACAACCGAGTCGTCCGAAGGGGGTTTCTCAGAGAACCCAAGCATTTCAAGAATTCAATTTCATGAATTCTCCATCCTAACATTTAAAAAAAATGGATTATTCTAAGAATAAAAAGAGTTATTCATAATTTGGTTGATTTTTAACTAATGAATATACAGTAAACCCCCCTATAACGTACATTCCTATAACTTCCCCCCATATAACGTTTGCGGCAGTTTTTTCCTATAACGTCAAACCCCTCTATAACGTACACAAAATGCTAAATAGAATTTTCATAATTTTATAAAATGAACTAATAAAATGTCGTGTCGATCTTCCCTGCCCGCAAGTTGCGGGAAGATTATGTCAGCCAAAATTCGAAAGGATATCGCTCATCGCGCGAGTTAAGTTATTTGCGCTGGTAAACAAGTAAAAATGTAAAAAAAAACTAAAATGTTTGATGCACTGATCTCCTTCAAATCAAAAAATAAAATTACCTCCCTATAACGTCCCCCCCTATAGCGTGGAACCTATCTGGACGTTAAAGGGGGGTTTACTGTACATAAATGCCCACTCAGCGATGTTCCGCCTCAGACTGAGCTCTCGCCGCAGACCGAGCTCTCGCAGCACGTGTCAATCGCACGTTTCACTCGCACTCGACACATCGTACCGGATGCGAGCGAAAAAAATATCGCGTCCGTGGCAACAGCAGCGAATATTGGTTTTATTTTTTTTCGCAATTGCAGAGAATGAAGGTCAATGATTATTTATAATATTTATTCTCCAGACTTTTTTTGACAACTAAAAAAAGTTTGTGACATGTAGGATTTATATTAAAATAGTTATTCGAGAAAAAATATCGACACGGCAAGGCTTTAATAAAAATACAATTTTTTGAAAAATCATTTTAATATTCTATATCGAATAATCCAGGTGAGAAGTGTCTTTGAATGATACATTGTTTTTTTATTTATTTATTTATTTGACGATAAATGAATGGCATGACAGTAATTCCAAAGCGCCATTCTACTATTCATCCATCTTAGTCAAATAAATAAAAATAAGTTTTCGATGTTCGAATTTTACTTAAAGATGGAAGAATGACGCATAATCAGCCGCTCTGGCCAATGTCATAAAAAAATACTATAATTCATGTATTTTCCCGGAAGGTTTACCTATCAGAGTACTGACTTAGCTCAGACGCGATTATCTTATACTATCATAACAAATCGTTGATACTAAGGTAAGATACTGGTTAATTGGACGTGACTCTTCTTCGAATCAATAATAACATCCCTCCTCTTTCGCTTAAACAATTTTCTGTTCTGTACATGTTTGAAGAATTAGTACTATTTTGTGGCCTAGGTACGGTTAAATGGATTTTAATAACTTCTTGCATAAATTTCGTATTCGTCGGTTTTATTGAATTTATCTAGCTTCTTTAATTTTTTTTTTTTATTAACGTATAATTTAATTATTAAAATTATGAAATATCATAAAACATGGGCGGCGCATATTGATCTACTGGACTCTTGACCAATTATTTTACTGCCGTAAAAATATATTTATCCCTCTGCTCTATGATGGGTAGTCGCCCTATTGTGAGGCCAACGTTATTTTCTATTTTTTTAATTAAAAATGTGTACATACACGGGTATGTGCGTGTGTGCCCTTTTAAACACATACACTTGTGTATGTGTGTTTGTGCTGGGAAGGTTTCGCAGCGCGTATCCTTCACATCTTCCATCCGGCTGGCATCTGGCCTCAGCATCCAGCCCCAGCTCCTCCTCTGCATAATAAATCTGTCAACTTTATATTGTGCTCATTTTATTTATGGGCCAAATCAAGTTGCCCGCGCGGCGTGTGTGAGCGGCCCCGTTCTGCACCCCTGTCAACCCCACCATTTTTGTCTTAACGCCACTAAATTATTTCCACGTTTTATATTATATTTTCCGATAATTTATACTGTGCACATAGTTTTATATAATAGCCAAAGAATGTTGTTTAACGAAAATCGTAAATCAAAATTTTGTGTATTGAAACTTTAATGGGACGTATCTCAGTTTTTTTTATTACCATTATTAATATCCATCTATTATAATACGGGTACAATCGAATAATATATATATATATATATATAATTTGTTTGTTATATTTTGTTTTACAAATATAAACGGGCAATCGTTGTTTGGTGCCGATTGGGAATCGTAGGTCCATTGCACAAGTGCAGGGCCAAGCGCAGCGGCGCTCACGCCTCTACCGGCCTGGATGAAGTCTCACAATTTATGTTCTACCCTCCTCTTAGTTAATTTAAAATATAAATTTGAATTATGATTTTTGACGGACACTTTTCATTTCCCCCCGTTCGCCCCGTAGTGCAACGCTTCAATATACCGATGTCGATGCCTTTATTCTTGGGTTCTTTCGCAGGTTCCTGCTGAAGCAGCATATGACTATGCATGCGGGTCGAATATTCTCTTGTTCTGTCGATGGTTGTCTGCACAAGGCGAGAAATGCATCAGAGCTGCGACTGCACGCGGCCACGCACTCGGACACGCGCCCTTTCAAGTGCCCTCAATGCTCGTACAGGTCCAAGACCAAACTTCAACTCAATAGGTAATCTATTTCATACATTAATCATATTAACTTATATGTTGCATCATTATCCTCCTTGTCCTAATTCTACTTATTTAAGAATTCTAACTCTAGCAACTACTCTTAAGTTCGATGCATGCCCGGGGTTAGGACGATTTATACCATTCTATTTATATATCTATATGTTGTAGGCATTGTAAGACTCATACGATTCAGAAGAAGGACATCAAGTGTCCCCTGTGTCCGTACACGGCGTCGCAACAGTCCCGGCTCCAGCAACATCTGCGCCACCACAACGGAGACAAGCCCTTCGCCTGCCGCTTCTGCACCTTCACCTGCAACTCGCTCGTAAGCCACTTTCGTATCGCTACGATCGTTTATGTTAACGATCGATAATGACTTATTCGGCGGCCGCGACTGAGTTACTGCGCTTCTGGCCCCATAGCCGACGCATAAATACGGACAGCCGTTAAGGGCTCAAACTGCGGAATAAATTACCGCAAGATGAGTGCCAATATTCATTAGCCGGCGGAGTCATTAATAAGCGCGAGGGCCTCGGCCCGTCTCGATGGCAGCTAAATCTCATAGAACTGGTTCGTCACAGCGAGAAGCCTCGACCTGGTGGAAGCTGGCCGCGAACAGCGCGCCCTCTGCCGTGATATACGAAAATTAATACATGCCCTCGCAATTATTTCTGGAAGGATAATATCGTTAAAAATTATTAGCATATTTTATGAACGATGCAACTAGAATTGAATTTGATACACTATAAATCCATTATTAAAAGCAAGGACACGAAACTCGCGGCCTTAACGACGTATGCACTTTTCTACGTAGGTTCACGAGTGCGAAAATATATTAGAATATTTCCTTAATTTTCGGTTTAAATACATGATTTTATTTTGTTTGAAATGAAAAAAAAATGTTTAGTTGCCTTTTGGCGATCTCAGTCACCACCGACTGACTACCACTTCGAGATTTGACAAACGTTTTTTTTTTTAAATGGCGTACTTTCGGGATTTTCTCAAAAAATCTTTATTTCCGCATCACATATATTTTTTTTGTAGGAGAACCTTTAATGTAGTTGCCATCAGATACATCATACACTTTAGCTAGCCTTTTTTTTCTAACTTCAAAATCTATCTGGAGAGCAGTTTTCGATATGGAGTTTAGCTACTTCAAATGCTCTGTATTTATCTACTCGATGTTGGAAAACATCGTCCTCGTTTTACAGTAATAGGGAGAAGTCACAAGGGACTATCTCCAGTAATTTTTTCCACATTTTCCATTTCTACTACTACTAAAAAATCTCAGCACACACCAAAACCTCGCGAATCCCTTTCGCCAACCAACAATAAAGTAAGAATCCAACATGGACCAATGTCAATATACGTCAGAGATAATTGTACCAATAGAACAACTAAAAAATGTGACAATTTGAATTAAACAACCTGCAAAGTTAAAAAATACACATTTTTTATCAAATATTGACAGATCTAAAATAATATTCCTTCCCTCGCAAACAACCGCGTCGTCCGAAAAAATTCAAGTCAAGATATTGATGAATTCTTCATCTATATTTTTACATTTATTTTATAAAAATGGATTATTCTAAGAATAAAAATAGTTATTCATGATATCTTTCATAATTTGGGAGTCGAGTGTTGTCGCGTGTCGGTATTGGATTTGGCGGCAATGGGGGTACAATCATGGTTTCGTAGATTATATGGAACTATAAGGAGCCAGGCCGCTATCCAGGCCAATTCGGTGACGTATGTGCTACAGGAGGTCCTCGTAGCACCCGATCAGACGAAAATTAAATTGAATTGGCCCTAGCCTCGTCCGATTATTATTGTTACAATCCGCGCGTTGATAGTTCGGCTTCCAGGCTTGTAGCTGGCGATCTGACTCGTATTCGAAGAGCCAAGATAATCTGGAGGACCACTGTCACAGTCCTGACATCAGGGTTGAGACGGACTTATCTACTGGAGATCGCGTAGTGTCCTCCAGTTGGCAAAGACCCGCCTTAGGGTTAGAAAGCCACTTAAATGTTTCATAATTTGTATTTTTAACTAATCAATGTGACGCATAAATAACAACGCTCTCGGCGATGTCTCGTCGCAGACTGAGCTCCCGCAGCACGTGTCACTCGTACGTTTCAATCGTACCGGATGCGAGCGAGAAAAACATCGCACGCGTGGCAACACCTGCGAATATTGCTGTCTTTATTTATTTTCGCAAGTGCATACAATAAAGGACAAAGATTACTTACAATATTTATTCATTAGACTTTTTTAGACAAATACAAAAAGTTTGGGACTTAAAAAGGATTTATATTAAAAGAGTTATTCGAGATAAATGAAAAACTTGAGGTTCCCAATATACCCAATATACTACATCGGCACGGCTAGGTTTAAATTCATAGACATTGCATATTCAAGATGAAAAAATAAGCTGACATTAGTTTATACTTTGAATTGTAAAAGTAAAAGCCGAGTATTCGTTGACCGGTCGCTGTAATACAATCTTTCTATCGTAAGGATCTCGATTAGTTCTCGCCCGTGTGCCGTTTGCAGCATATGAAAACAAAATTATTGAAGAGTGGTTCTCGATCGTGCCGCAGACAGCTTTGCGAGGTGACTGGGGCTGGCTGATGAGCAGGTCCTGATCGCAGCCGGTCGGAGGCGTAATGTATCGGTTATTGCTTTTGTTCGCACAAACATCCTCCCCCTGCTCACATGCCGCAACACGTCGTATCGGAAATAATATTTTTCCGCATGGCGATATTTCCTTAATGAGAATCGTGCCTACGCCGAAAAATACGGCCGTCGTTAAGGGCCATCACACTCCGGCCGTTATCTGCAGCGGCAGACGCAGACGCCGGCTCGGTCGTGGCTCACAGCCTCCAAGTAGCGAGGCCGTGATGACACATAATGTCGACATTATCGCTTAACTATCCAACACCTTTAAATCAGTCTTTCTTATTTCATTTCGATGAATTTACCATTTTACACGAATCTATTGACGGATTTATTCTGCTAGATACATATCAATTTTTGCTAATAAATAATATTTATTATGGTAGAAGATGTACGTCCAATGCCAGCAATGACCAAGAGAGGGAAACTCTTTACAAAAAACCGCATACCAAAACGGCTAGGGTCACTGCGGTATGGACACGAAACTTCGTGTTATTTATTAAATAGTTAACTTAATGATTGATTACATTCTTTAGGAAAATCTTCGAAAGCATGTTTTGTATCGTAACGTACATAAAAACAAATTTCTATACGAATGCGTATATTGCCCAGATGAGGAGCAGTACAAAACGAACTTTGCCAAAGAATTCAAGGTACATTTGACAGTGACTCATACAGAAATGTATCCGAATCACAAATCAACAGCTGATTACGTTAGCAATTATTTGAAGTATGTATCGTCAGATGATGCACAAAGGTTTGTATATAAATTGTGCGTCCACACAATACAAGTATTTTTTATTGATTAAATATTTATCATTGCAGCGATCAAAATGCCGACGATAATATATCGGTAGAAAACGAAAACGAAGATGATTATATTCCATCGGACAAGAATCCCAAGTCATATACGACTATTTTAGATGAATTTTCGACTGATGGATGCTATAGTGTCACAGAGAGTGGTACACTAGTACCGTATCTACAAGAATGAACTAGCGATACAATTTATAACACTGGTTTATCCTAATAATCAAAGATTAGATCTTATTTAACATTCAATTATAACCTAATTGATTTTTATACATTTATAACGAAATAAAATATTGCAACATAAATAAACAATGAAATAAATATTTATTTTGTATTACAATTTAATTTTTTTGTTACATAAATGTGAAATAACATTTTGTATGCTCTTTTTACTGAAATATATTAATAAATCCAATACTTATCAACCATTTCTCAAATACAGTCAGCCCTCCTATAGCGTTTCCTCTAAATCGCTCCTTTTTACAAAATCCTTGTCAACCAAAGATTATTGACCTTTATTTTGCTCGGCAAATTATTATAGATTTACGAAATATCTAAATTGACCTTAAAAATATTAAGAATTTTGTAGAAAACAGCAATTTACAGGAAATGTTATAGAAGGGTTGACTGTACCTTAGAATTTTAATTAGTTAATAACATCTTTATTTTAGAAATTTATTGAATATGAATAACACTTTTTACAAATTATCAAGGGTATATATATAACAAATATATAATAATAATAAAAATATTTATTTGTACCACATTATAAAATTCTATACTAAATTATTTATTTAACCTTTTCCACTCCGTGGGCCAGACGTATTGTCCCAAAAGAGTTTTTAGCAAACAACTTGAACAAAGTTTTTTTTATTAAATTAAAATAAATGTCTTTGTATTCGGATATCAAGTCAAAGCCTATATATGCTCCTTATTAATTTTCCCAATGAATAACTCTTTAAATAAATTTGTAAAAAAAATATAATAAGAGTAACTCATAGATTCGACTAAATGTAAACAGAGTGAAAAGGGTTAAATCGTTTTACGATTTAAATGCATAACATATAAATATTTATCTTAATTTATGTCGTTTACTTTTACCATTTTTATTTTAATTCAAATCTCCAATCGATCTGTATCACAGTAGACAATAGTCGAGGAACACATACGGATGTTGAATAATATTCAATAATAGTTTTTAATTTTTTAATTCATATAATATCACATATAATTATATTATAATGCATATTGCCAGATTTATCCGTAAAGTTGATCAATAATTACTGAAAATAATAAAGAATATGTTAAAATAACATAATTATTTAAAATAAGTAAACTTAGCGGATGAAATATTTACCTTGCAATAATTCCATCCTTTTTGGCTAATCTGGCAATAGAATCGTCGGATTCTCCCATTCGTCTGATAGCACCGCAGATTGCATACACTTTGAACGTTTCTGACATTCTGCCGGTGACGGGATCAACTTCAGCAATGTTTAGCTGAATAGACGCATGATCTTTGGCATGTATTAATCTGTTACTCGTCGAGCTAGAAATAAAAATTGCAAGTTAAATTCATTCTTTTTTGAAAACTAATGAGAGAGTGTCTTATTATCATTGGGTAAATATAATATAATCGAATTTTTCTCATAAATATAAAAAAAAATCATATGTTAACGCATTTATTATTATTAGACTCAAATTAAAGAAGGGAAAGAAATGGGAAGGGACCGTACAAATAATCCGAACTATTAATTTTTAACACGTTTTAAAATACGATAACATATACATTTCTAGCCGCAGACTTTTATTTTAACATGGCTAATATTTATCAAGAAAATCTGTAATTTTGGTTTGTTTACAAGAATCTTTAAACGACTTTATAAATTATTCGTTATTATATCCTTATATTTCGATCCCCATTAGTCAATGTACTCCAATGATCTTTTCCACTTGGCAGGTAAATCCCTGTATATATATGATTTTTGACATTTCTTCTGGATACAACGTAAAATGTATGAGACATGTAAAGGAAAACCTGTCACTATTTTTTGGTTAACAGGGACTAATTGGTAATAAAATAGCAGTGTTTGATGTTTCTATGAAAGAGACATTACCACTTGCGCGGGCAGTAAAGATCCACGAATTCTCCAGCGTCGTTCTGCATGATGACAGCTGAGTCAGCGGTGACAGTGACAGCGACAACAGGCTCGACTCCGCGTGGCGCACAAAAGGACGGAGGTGGCAACATTTACGCAGCACGAGCCAACATTTTCGCCAGTAACAATATTCCATTTCTATTTTATATAATGATATCATCATCATTTTGCCAGCCACAAGGCTTTCACTCGCTGAGGGCATGGGCCTTACCAAACTCTCGAATGGCAGTCGAGGCCAAAGGAACCTGAGACTCACACGTGACGTGAGGGCTCCCCTTTCGTGTCCATATGGCGGGGACCCAAGCTGTCTTGGTATGCGGATTTTTATAAACATGGAATAAAAATATGCATATTTATTCATTTATAAAATTAAATGACGCTTTGGTTTTTGACATATACAATAATAATTAATTACCAGTAACAAGCGTTTCAATTAAAGTATATTAATGGAATATATATTCCAAGTAATTTACCGGAATAAAATATACGCTGGGTATAATGTTACTGTGAGAGTTAAGGCTCTACGGAAAAAAATTCTAACTCAAAATCGATAATTAAGTACAATGAAATGAAGTGAAATCGTCAATTTGATGGTTTTCTGGGGCCTTCGAATATCCAGATATGTTAAAGGGCATTCGTGCCGGCTGCACGGCTGTCATCCTATTTCGAAAATATTCTTCGAAAGTATGGCTACTGTGCGCCCAGAAGTAATCCCGCGGTCTGCAATTATGAATGAAGCAGATTCCTTATCTTAAGAGTGTGCGACCGACGAGCAAAGCCCCAGTCGCGACTTGCCTCTGCAAGACTCTTGTAGGAAGCCCAGGGTAGCTCCCTCTACCATTGAAGTTCTTCTTCTCTCTGCTGATTTTCCATTAAAGCTGCCCGCATAGAAAACTTTACGATCTCCACTATTGTGCCTTTCGAGCTAATTTATTTCCAGAATATTCTTTAGAATACGAGTTTAGCGATGGTATTTAATTTGAAATATTTGTATTTCCCTATGTACTTCATTTGCCTGGAATTTAATCAAAGGAGCTAACATCCCTCTGTCAATCCAGATACATGGCCGGGGGTATTTGTACGCATACTGATGCATGTGTACATGTGTTTGGCCTTAAGGATGAACCACTACGTTACGTTTATGTACATTTTTTTATTATATTAAATACTTCATTTTACTAGTCGATTTCCGGGCAAGCACATAAGAATAATGTTAAATAATTCCCATCCATTGTTCCCATTTCTATCTTCTTAAAATTATGGTTCCCCTTACACATTTTATCCCGATAGTTTTGTCAAACTATAACAAGTCTTTTTTTCAAAATAATTGATAAAAAATAGAAAATCAAAGCTATCATTTATGTTTTATTTAAATTGCCTTCTAACACAAAGCGGGTGTTTGCCACCTGGAGGACTGCACGATCACCTGCCAAGCACCAGCAGAGGCGTGTCCTTCTCAACCCTGAGACCAGGACTGCAATAGTTGTTCTCCAGGTTAACTAGGCTCTTCGAATACGGATCAGGTCGCTAGCCATAAACCCGGGAGCCGAGCTGTCAACGCACGGATTGGAACAATAATAATAGAACGTGGCTGGGGCCGATTTGTATTTAAATTACTGTCTGATTGGTAAACTACGACCTACTGCAGCAAATCCGCCGCCAAATCGACACGGATAGCAGCCTGGGGTCTTCGAAGTTCATATAATCTACGAAATAATATCATGTTTGAATGCTTATTGATTTTTTAATAAAAACAAACATTTTTATCAAATTAATTATATTTATGATATGCCTATATAAAATAGTTAATACAGTAAGGTGTCCTTTAGCTCTAAGGATATGTTTGTGGACGACGTGAAAGCATTAAACCAGGTCATTAAATAATAAATTAATAACACTTTCTGTAGCACTCAAACATAGATTTATGAGAAATACTGATTTTTTAGGTTTCGAACTGACTATGTTATATCGAGTCAGCACTAAACGTGGCCTTACTGTATACGTAATCTCATTAAATGTTTATTATACAATCTCTATGTATACATTACGTCAATAACTGGATGTTAATGCAAAATATATACATTTATTAATTTATATACAAATATATTGATTATTTTCCAGATTAAATTAAAAAAAATTGATATAATAAATACAGAGTATCCAGAGTAAGCGAAATAAAAATTATTATTATAATATATAGGTAATTTAGAATAAATTATAATGTAAAATAAATATCACAAAATATGAGTATTATTCATCAGTTTGAAGAGTGCATTCCCACTATGACAAGCCAAAGTGTTTCTTTTACCTTTTGAAGTGGCTGGACACAGTTGTATATGCATATATCGATGTCGTAAACTTTGATTGAGCTTATTCAAAGACCTCTGTTTTGTGTTGGACAATAAAGTTATTATGAATATTAAAATGAGTGACCAGACGATCGAGTAGAGCAAAATTTTATAAAAAAATTATAATAAAAAAACATTGCACACAGTAAAAGTTTCCTTAAGTACAGTGACATAGATTCAATAATGAATGAACATATCTATGCTAGGAAGCAATTTTGCTGTATTTCAAAAAAATACAATACAATAAATAGCATCCAACTCCCAATTTTTTCCACTAAATTAATATAATAAGAGTTATTAAAATTTGAAATCATTCCCCTATAAAGATATATTTTTCGAGATACAACAAGATTGCTTTTTAACGTTAGTATATTCATAAAATTAAAAAAAATATTTAGGTATATAACCTTTATAGTAATTAGAATGGAATAAATATCCCTGTTAATTATTATTATATAAAAAAAAAACAACAATATGTCAAGAAAGCCATAGCTAAATCAATTAATATAACATAAATAAATCGGCAACATTGTTCTACTATTAGCAACATTAGATTATCAAATCTATGAATTTAGTATATTACAATTAACGCTACATAACAAATATTTAGTATCAGTCTAATTCATCTATAAAAACTAGACAGAATCTATGGTATTTAGTTTAAGTTTACTCTAATAAAATGGTCTTCACCCATGTATAATGCTCTTATCTTTTTCGTGGATATGAAAAGTTTAGGTTCATTTTGAACTTTTCAACCCAAACCAAACGATAACAAAGAAGATCTACTGCGAACAGCTTGAGCGGCTTAAGCCAGCGGTAGAAGAAAAAATAGCATCTTTGGCTTCAAGATGAAAAATGTTCTTCTATCAGGATAATGTTCTGCTACATATAGCAAGGATGACGTTACGATGGCGAAACGATGCTCCTCTCACCATATTCCCCGTCTGATTATCATTTATTTCAGTCTTCAAAATCATTTGGACGGAAAAAATATGAATTCTGTAGAAGGTCAAAACAGTACTGGAAGGGTATTTTTCATCACAGACAAGTACATTTTGGAAGAGGGGCCTTGCAAGTCTTAATTTTTAAAAAAAAAATAAGTATAAAAACCGCGTTATTCATGAGATGACCCAATATTAAGGACACTTACACTTTTTTAATCATAAAGACAATGTTACTTATGACTTTTTAAATGACTAATGAATAAGAAATTGAAAAAAAATCCATTTTAAAAGAAAACAAATATTTAAACGCTTATCATAACAATCCCCGACAAATTGGACAAACAGAAAATAATTCCTTTAATTGTATAAAACATGGTCTGTGAAAATTATGGCCACATCTTCCAGTAGTTACATTGCGTCCTAGTCGTTCAAGGCAGATACAACAATCTTCGTTAGGATCGAGTGATCTTCGGCTGAAAATGTAAATAAAAAATATAAGCTTAAAACTATTTTATAATGCATTATTTAATTATTTAATTAAGCCATTATTTGTATTGATGAAATTAAATTTTAATTAAAAATATTTGCTTACCGTTGACGTTTTTGTATTCTCTCGGGTTGAGCTAACATTGCATGTGGTTGATTATAATAATAAGCAACTACTGCTGCACATGCAGCTCCGACCACAATAGTGCAGAGCGTGAAAACCATATTTGGTAAAACCATTTTATACTTGTTTAATTAAAGAATCCAGATATATGATCCACAGTATCCTGAAGAAATAAACAAACTAGTAGCTTTTACAGAAGTGTGCGTAATAAAGTTAATCAAAGAATATTGATTTAACAGACATAAAAATCAAAACAAAGCAACACCTAACCTCATATATTTAGGAGTAATACTAATTTTAACATATTTAATTGTAATATTTAAGCTATAATCCCAATAGCTTGCAATTTTTTTTTATTGAAGTACACATTCTTATCTGAAGTTATTCAAATAAATTATGATAATGAAAAATATTTGCAACTTATATTATGCGTAATAATTTAATAGTATTTATTTTTTATGGAATGAATTACAAATAAATACTTTTTAAAGGAGTTTAATCATGTATAACTATTTATAACTAAACATTTGTATGGTATTCGAATGTGTATAGCTACCAGAGTTAGCTGTCAATCGCCGCAAGCAGTCATAGATAACAATGTTGCCAGGTGAAATGTATAAATAACTTGCCCTTCAATGTCGCCCTTATTATTAATAGCATATTAAATAACGATCTATATCCAAAAATATATTGTAAAACCATATGAAACATATTAAAGGCATTGTTTTTTTGAATTAATAAATATATCATTTGATGTTATCAAAATATTGGCTGGTTTTTAAATGCACATTTTGTTAATAATAATTTAGTATGAAAGTTATTATAATTATTAATAGCCTGAATATAACGCGACCCATATATTTGGAGCAGGATTAAAATAAAAATTAAAAAAACTAAATTTAGATAATCAAAATGTATTGTGATAATAATATTTTTGCTTATTATTTTATACTTACTATATAGGTAATACTTATAGTATAAAATTAAATTAGAAATCATCTATGGCGTTCGAATAATTACTACTCGATGTATCATATATAGTATTTTCCACATCCCATAAAATGGAGTGAAACATGGTATTTAATAATGGTTTTTACTAAACCCTGAATATAACGCGAAGAAAAATATATTATGTGAAAAAACGTCGCGTATATTCGAGCTAATACGGTAAATATTATTTGTCATTTACGAAAAATAATATAATTAACCCTTTAACCGATATTGTAACGCTGGCGTGACAACTGGTTGGTATTCGCTGTACACGTAACACATGCTTTGTTTAAAAGTTATTTGGATACGAATGTGTTTATGGATTTAATTCATGAAAACATCAATGACATATGTTTCGTAAGTAGATATGAGTTTTAGCTATATTTTTGCATTTGCAAATTTATACAGGGATTTAGTTATGTAAATTTTTCATAGCGGTTAGAGGATTATTACAAATATGAATGTTGCCATTATTAATAATAAAGATGTCGAAAATTCAGTTGGCACTACTGGCCGTCAACGCGCTGTCAGTCTCCGGCAACGCAGTCGCTGCCGGTTGTTTGCCGTGGCGAGTTGTGTTTTTATTACCGGCCTCCTCTCCATTGCAGCATACATCATTTGATCGCCCTTTTAATTTTGATAAAACACTACAACCTTATCGATACAGTGATGTCGTTAAAGGTTAGTCATATATACATTTATATTTTAATAATCACCACTAAGATTTGCATATTGACTTGTATATTTATAGAGTTCAAGGTAAAGTAAAAGTATTAGATTTATGTTTTTACTTTCAGATACATAAATTTATTTTTTATTCACTCAAAATAATATATAAACAGATGCTATTATACAATATGTGTTATGTATGCATGTTATTATGTATACAATATGAATATTATTATTTTGGTTAATGAAAATTAAATTTATCATTTTTATTCAAGTAGAATGTTGTTTATATCGTAATGTCAGATGTAATCGACGAAAATTTACATTTAAAAATTAATTGCTCAAACAACCTTGTAGTTATGTTCATAAATAATTACTTACATACTGAAAATTTCTGGTTATTTTGTGATTTACTTATCGAGAATAAAATCCTTTGCGTGCTAAATTAAAATTAAAATTATTATATATATTAAATTAAAAATAAGTTATAAGTGATTCATTTTAAGAAATATTAAAATTCCCTGCATAATAAAAACGATGTTAACAAGAGATTACTATTTGCATAGTCTATGTGCACACACGAATGGGATATTTTTTTAATAAAAATATAAATAATATATAAACTGATGATATATAAGGCTTGATCGAACACACCACAGAATTTTTATTTTAAAAAAAATCTTATTTTAAGAACACAATTTTCAATATGACGTTTATATAGTTCAGCATTTCTGTTGTTTACTTTTATATATTGGTAAAACTTATTCCTTTTTTTATATTTGAGAGTAGGAATGAGAAATGCAGGGCCATATCCCTTAAATACGGAGTTTGAAGCGTTGTTTTTGGCAAAAATTCTTTCCACATTTTTCATTTTATTCACAAATAAATAATCCCCGAGCATACTGAAACCTTTTTGACGTTCAATATCGTTACCAATGTTCAATATACGTCAGAGACAGGTGTATCAACATTTCAAAAATTGGGACAATTGGCCTTATACAGCTCAAAAAAATTAAAAAAATCGTCAAATTTTTCTACGAATAGATATGGAATCTGAAGAATATAAAAATAGTTTTAGTACAAATGGGGATATATTTATTTTTAACTGGAGAAACGGAAGGGAAGGAAATTGTTATTGTTTTGAAGGAGAGTCATCTAATTAAACATCAGGTAACTCTAATTCTGGGAATAGATTTCATCTTACCGATAATTTCTTGGCTCCATAACACATTATGGGTTTTGGCCCCGATGAGAATTTTTAGCAGGTCTCGATTTAACGAAGATTTTTCCAATAACACTTGTTTCTGTCGCTTAGAATCGTAGTAGATTACATTTCCATTGAACGTATTTATATTTTGATTAACTATGGCAATATTTGTGTCAGTGGTGGACTTCGCCTCAAGCGCATGAGGCGGGCCCCTGGGGCCTCATTAGTTCTGAGGCCCCATAGTTCAGCTTTCAATTTTTTTTTATTAAAATATTTTCTTTTCAAAACAAAAATAATTAATAATTTAGCAATATTCTCTAAATTAAATTGACAAATGAATAACACCAGTTATGGTATGTTTTTCGGGTGACTACCCTAATGGTCATATTTCGAACCATATGCACTGACTGTGCAAAAAAAAATTACGTCCAGAATGCACATTTTAAGATGTTGAGAACTGAGAAAAGAGTGGTCATAGATAAATTTGTGGCAGAATTTATTTAAAAAAATATCACATAACACAATTAATGTCTCAGGATAGTGACGAGTAAGTGTAGCCACTTTACAAAAGGCATTCCCAAAAGTTGGCCGAACTGGATTCCTCTTTAACCAATCAGGAGGAATCCAATCCTGACAACGTCGATTGGTTAAACTGGATTTCTCCTAAGGTTGTCAGAACTAGTTCTCCCTTGAGGTTTACAAGACTGGATATGTCCTAAGGTTGGCAGAATTGGATTCTTCCCAAGGTTGGCAGGATTGGATTCTTCCTAAGATTGGCTGAACTGAATTCTTCCAAAGATTGGCAGAACTGGTTCTCCTCTGAGGTTTAAAGGGAGGGATTTATTCTAAAGTTGGCAGAACTGGATTCCTCCTGACGTTGGCGGGATTGGATTCCTCCTAAGGCTTGCAGTACTGGATTTGGCGGGACGATTTCTCCTGCGGTTGGGGGAATTAGATTGTTCCTTAGTTTGGCAGAACTGCATTTCTAGTGTAGTATTTTAGGGTGTAAGATGTAGTGAAAATATTATGAGAGATAAGCCTCAAAATTAAATTGTGCCTTGCTTGGGCCTTTTAAGTGTTAAATCCACCACTGATCTGAGTAGCATTTTTTGATCATATTTTTCGTTTTGGGTGGCACAGATGTCATTTATTTAATGTCAGCAGTTGGTATGAGTTATTAACTTTATTTTCTCAACAGAAAGATATATCTCAGTTTTTTTTTCACCTCCTTGAACAGTTATTTTGTGATTAGTTTCCTTTCGTGCTTCCACCCATTTCTCTACATCCTCACTTTATATCCTCGAAGCCATTCACTTCAGAATTTGTATCAA
The DNA here is from genome assembly GCA_022495035.1 of Philopotamus ludificatus. Taxonomy (NCBI): domain Eukaryota; kingdom Metazoa; phylum Arthropoda; class Insecta; order Trichoptera; family Philopotamidae; genus Philopotamus; species Philopotamus ludificatus. The sequence goes on from JAGXCT010037034.1 coordinate 29,901, forward strand.
AAAGTGACATTCTGGATCCTATGAATCATATTTTACTTCAGACCGAACGTATTTTTTAAAAGCCACCTCTCACGTCTTTTCTATTCTCATGTTACCGAGGATATTGAAATTATTTTTCCAAATGTTTTCATCATAATTTCTTTCTCTTACGTACCATCGAAATATTTTTAAAATATAGCTTTTGTATATAGGAAGTTTCTTAAAGCAAGCTGTGACGAATATGGAACCATTTTTTTGTCATCAAGAGACTGTCTCACAATAAACGTTAACTCGCGAAAAAATTAGTCATCGCCGTAAAATTTCAGTGGTGAGACAATATTTTGAATAAAATTAACATCTTGTTGAGAATGATTGTCAAGTTTTCTCTCTTTATATTTATTTTTTCACGATCATGTTAAAGCAATACAAATCAGCATAAATAAATAATTGGTTCGATATTTCTGAACCGTGTATAATGAGAATAAAGTGTAATTTTGAAGTTTTCTGTATGCTTGGTACAAAACCCTCCATTCATTATTGTGTTTATATGTTACATTTGAATTAAGTGTTCAGATAAAGAATGGCCATCATTATACTTATTTTCAATGGATGACAATGTCCCTTGTTTTTGTACGGGCATGCAATAAATAAATGCACAATGTCGTTTCAGTCTGGCAACTGAAGCGTTGCAGCAATGGCTCGAAAGTGAAATTGATGCGGAATTCCTGCATTGTTGATTATTTTAGTGTTACGCATTAATCCATAATGATTTTTATTGCAGTCTAGAAAGTAACGTTTGCGCATTAGGATATGTGTGTTACACGCGTCCGCAACGTGCCAAAAATTTAGTAAACCTAAATTTAAAATCAGGACGTGTTTGATGTCGTTTAATGCAGCGTTTCCCGTTTAGTGGGTCGCGACCCACTGCCGGGTCAAACCTATGCAAATTAAAACAAATATTTACTTTAAATCTTTGCAACCTCACAACTTTATAATCATGGAATTATTTATAAATATATTGGGTCTACCGGAAAGTTCTGTCCGTTATTGGGACAAAACAAAATAATACATTATAATATCTTGAATAAACTTTATTGAATAATATAAATTCCATCATTATTTAAGACTTCTTGCCAGCCTGATGGAACTTTGTATATCCCATTTTCAAAAAATGCCCTATCCCTAGAGGCGAAAAATTGAACCAGTGTTTGTTTGATATCTTCTTCGGTTTTGAATTTTTTGCGGACTATTAAGAACAGAAACAAGTGAAAATCCGAGGGCGTTAGCTCCGAGGAGTATGATGGATGCGACAGAATTTCCTAGCCTAGTTCTGCGAATTTCTGACGAGCCTCCATATCAGTATGTGACCTAGCATGATCATGAAGCAGTATGATGTCCTTCCTATTGAACATCGCCGGCCTCTTTTCGTGGAGTGCTGTTTTTAAATTATCCAATTACTGACAGCGCCTCTCCGAATTTAGCTTTTCGTTCGGTTTCAACAGCTCAAAATGTATTGGTCCTCGAATGTCCCACCATATACACAAAATTCTCTTATTCAGGCTCAACTTCGGTTTAGAGGTGGAGGGGCAGGTTTTCCGAATTCCCAATATCCAATTTCATCCCCAGCTATCATCCGGTCCAAGAAGGGTTCGATTTTGTTTCGTGCAAGCAGAGATGTGCATTTGATGACTTGATCATTCAAATTCTTCTCACTTAACTTATGTGGCACCTATCTCGAATATTTCCACAACAATTCTAGTTTCCGAATATGGTCCGAAATTTTGTTGAGCTGAATCAAGCAAGCCTTTCTCCAGTCTCCGATGTTGTCAAAAAATAATTTTGCTCTAACATGATCTTGACAGAACTTTCCGGTAGACCTATTATAAACAGTTTCCACTTTGAACATTTTCTTCAGGACTATCAGCTGTTCAAAATGAAAAAAATATAACAAATTTGTTGGAAAAAATGGCTAATAAATGTGATACCTAATTGACGTAATAGATAAAGATCTAAAAAGATTTGTTGAAAATCTACCCGAAAAATACCCACCGAGTAGAAAAGGTTAAAAATGTCACAATATGATTATGTTATCTGTGTGGGTCCTATGTGACCCATTTTATATTAAAAGTAATGTGGTAAAACTAGAGGCCAATTTGTTGACTTATCGTGTTGTAGATAAATAGTTGATTGCGATGATTTACCTCAGTATAGCAATGTCTCTCCTTAACTGGACTCTTCTTTAAGATTCGAGGCACGCCTCAGGTGAAATAATTTCACGGTTTTAACACCGCTTAACCTAAAATCATTTCAAATCATTGCAATAAACAGAGCAAGAAATATTTTAATTCTATCAACATTTTAGTGTTTTTACACTTGTACCTGACGTATATTGACACTGCTAGTCAAGTTGGATGCTTACTTTATTGCTTTTAAGATTTTACATGTTTAAGGTATCGACTAAAATCCAAATAATCCTTTCTATCGCAACAATGTTTCCTTCTAAAATTAAGCGCTTATAGCACTGGGAATATATCCCTTAACAATATTTTGTTACCCTTAATATTGGAAGTCAGGAAAAAGTTGCTCTAATTTAGCGGTGCCGATTGGGGTCTATTGGGGACCCCAAGTTTTTGATTGTTCTCAAATAACTCTTTTAATATAAATCCTACATTTCACAAAATTTTTGTATTTTGCATTTTTTAAAAATGTCTAAAAAATAAATATTATAAATAATCATTGACCTTTATTGTCCGCAATTGTGAATAAAAATAAAAACAACAATATTCGTTTCTATTGGCACGGGCGCGATGTAATAAATAGGGCGCGAAATAATACGGTCCACTGAAAAGAACAAATATTTTTTTACACGATTTATTTGTATTAGCACGATTCTCAAACAACAAAATATTTATATATCTATTTTCAATTTCGCGCCTTATTACGTCCCGGTGTTCATTAGCGCAAAAGGACATAATTTTATGTCACAACAGCCATTGACCAATGGGTAAAAAAGTAAACAAAACGGTAAATTTATCAACGAACATCTGCTCTAATTCACTAGGGCTTGCAATTTGTCAAGAGTATGGAACAGCATTCTCGATGAGACCTGCAGATTTGTATGACTAGATATCAAGAAGTGTATAAACAACTAGTGAAATAAAAAAACACAGAAGTGGATAACAGATTTCGTAATAATAAGAAATTCAACAACACAGGACAGTAATAACAAAAAAAAACTTCATTATATTCTAATTCATTAAGACGTGTTGCTAGTATGATTTTTTCTTAATTATAATACATATTTTTAATTAATATAATAATATTTATATTAATATTAATAATATTTTATATATTTTTTTTGGATTTTCATTTTTTACACGGTTTTCTATAATACAATCCTGTTCTTTATTTAAATAACACGGTTTTTTTTAAATTTAGATGATGATTGGGTATGAATTCTATCCCTTTTTACTCGATTTTAGGTGGAACTTATCAACCGTGTATAAAAAGAGTTAAGTGTATATACAGTAAACCCTCCTATAGCGCTGAGATAAGGAACATGCTATAGAACCCCGCCGTATAGAAACTAGGCTCCCATACAAAATTTAGGGTTAGTTTTTTAATTGCATTTTATAAATTCAACGAAATCAAAACATCAGACATTTACCTTGTTCTACTTTTAGTTTGTCCATGCGCGCGTGTTATGTTTTGTTGTCAACCAAAGCGCATTGACCTTTATTTCGCGTGACATTTCCGAAATACGTAATTTGTCCTTGAAAAAATAGCGTTTGTTCTTTTACTATTGTCGTACACGCCGGTCTATATCAAAGAGCGTTATAGGAGAGTTGACTGCATTTCAGTTTTAGAAAATATGTCCCGGAATTATCCTGAAAAAAATTGGCAACCCTAGTTTTAGTGTGCCCCGCGATTTTTTACTTATTATTATTAGTATTCTTCATTAGCGATCTCGATATTACAAATATTTATTATTTTTATTAAAATTCAGGGGCAAGGCTGTATGCCAAGGGCCCCGATGCCTTACGGCGTTTTGTCTTAAGGTAGCTACGCCCCTGAAACATGCCATAGCAGGCGTTATTCATTTATTAATTTAATTTAGGATATACTGCTAAATTATTAATCATTTTTGTTTAATAAAAATATATGTAATAAAATTTAAATACAAAAAAACGTTGAAAACGAAATCTGAACTTTGAGGCCACCCGAATTAATGAGGCCCCAGGCACGCGCCTTATTAGCCTAAGGGGAAATCCGCCACTGGATGTATCTGATGACATTGACTTGAATACATGATCTTCATTTAAATCAGTTGTGTATGAAATAATTGCTTGTTCGCCTGATATAAATTAATTATTGCAATTTTTTTCTTTAATGAAAACATATTGTATTAGCTTTTTTTTGGATATTTCAACGAAGAAGAAAAACAAGTCACGATAATTGATTGATTTTATTGTGTTCATCTTGTCTTTCTATACATTTGTATTCCTATGAGGCAAGAGCCCGTATAGTTACGGTCCAGTTGGAGGCCGTTATCGCGTCCAGTGAATTTTCCGCATTCCATAAAACATGTCGGAGTTATATTGGCAAATTCGTAAAAATGTGATAAAAAAAATACACAACGCTATCGAATTGAAATAATTGACATTGGCGGACGTGGCTCATCTGAATCTCTATTTAATTGGCGGCGATGATGTTAACCGGCGCTGCAATGACATATACTTGTAAGTGCGACTGTGTGATGACACTCTTGTGCACAATGGTCTGACATCACCCGACGGCATTGGTATTTTTATCACATCTGGAAAAGCACGAAGACGGCCATCAAGACAAACATCATGCAAACCAAACAGACGCACGCCGTCGTATTTATAGAGGCGTTGCTTCCAGTAATGTTGTTTTCCGACGCTCGTTACATGTTATAATATCCTGTAGCTGTGCAATCGTATTTACGTAATTGCTGCAAATTGCTGTACCATGTCAGCGGGATCGGCGTTCACTCGTCTTGAATAATTATGCAAGTCCAGTCTTCAGCCCAATAAGCCACGCCATTCTAACATTCATATGTAACATAAAACATTAAATCGTCTTCCATTAAGTGTTGGAAAATATCAAACAACGACATTTTCTAAATCAAAGGAGCCTATCATCTTTAATTACAGAATTGGAAACGTATTTCTTCCTAAGCAATCGTCTGTTAAAGATCTGGGTACTCTAAAGGTATTTTGGTTGATTCTAAGTTAAAATTTAGTTTACATGTATCGGACGTGTGTATGAGATCATCAAGAATGTTGGGCTTCGTCTTCAGAAATTCTCATCGCATGCGTAACGTCATGCAGGTGCTATACGATGCATTGATTCGGAGCTTGGCGAGATCAGGTTCCATTATATGGGCATACGCCGACTCAAGACAGATTAAGAGATGCAGAAGGAAATTTCTTGGAATATCTCTACGCCCAGGGAGTTTGGATTCTACCGAGTTTATACCCATTGGTGCTGGCGTGATATAAAACTACCTGGGATATGTAGCCCTCGAGAAAAGAAGGTCGATTTACTTGGCAAAGCAGTTCTTCAAGCAGCTGGTTGTCGCAGTACATAGCCCCCTTGTCCTGTGTGAATTGTCCTTATTGGGGCCACCTCATTACCATCGAGCTCGTTCGCGTGTGTTTTTTCTTCCGCCAAATGTAGGGACAGTTAACCATCGAGAAACTCTCCGGTAACCAGGCTATTATATCAACCATTTGGCCGAATATGTAGATATATTTGATGTTAAATATCGCCGTATCGTTGATATTTTATAATTCTTTTCTTTAATGAAACTAAAACTCATGTTTCTAAACATCTATTAAACTTAATTATACAAAATAATTACCAATATTTTCTATGACCTTTTGCCATCTATTACCTAAATCTAAAATGCCTTTTTTATAAAACTCTGCAGATTTATAATGAAAATAGTCTGAAAGGGCCGATTTTATTTCATCTTTTGATTTAAAAAAAAAATCTTGTAAATAATGCTCCAATGAGCAAAAAGCTTGATAATCGGATGGAGTCAGGTCTGGAGAATGAGCTGGATGCGATAAATCTGTCAAACCTAATGTTGCGACCCAAACGCCTTCTTTTTGAATCTTCCCCATTTTTTTCAGGTATCTTTGAGTTGACGACCATGAAGTACCGGCCGTCGGTATTCTGGTAGAGTCGGATTTTCAACCTCTTCTTTCAGGGTACAGCTGTCACTTCGAGGACGTCCACGTTTAGGCTTATTTTTTCGTCAAATAATGCCTGATTAAAATTTTGAACCATCTTTGGCATTTCCTGATAAACGTACGTCTCTATAACATCACCGACAACTTTGTTGCCTCCGTTGCATTGTTTTTGGCGTGAAACTGAAACAGCATACAGCTACGCAAATGTTCTTCCGAAGGACACGTCTCGGTCAATATTAAAGAGAATCTAAAAAAAAATTCTACGTCAAACAAAGATTGAAGACTTCTTACGACACACAAAATATTCAAACACGTCTTTTTCAGTCAAAGGTCTGAAGAAAACCAATGTGAAACTATGCTTTCCGAAAATGCGACATTACATTTGGGTCCATCTAATATGTTTTTTTTCACGTTACTATTATGTTATTATACGTGATTGGCAACTTGAGTTATTCTGTAATGCCAATCACGCATTGTCTTTATGAAAATAAATAAATATGTAACCTAAACCCAATTTTCATTTGCACGCATTATCTAATCAATGCAAAATGTTACAAACTAATTAAAAACATTGTATTATCGCAGTTTAATCTGTTACATTTGCACGTCTGCGGTATAACAAATAGTATGCAAGATAACGACTGTAACGTATTTTTATTTTATTTTAGAAAGAATCTCGCACCGATGTCCAATTTCATTTAGCAGCATTAAGAGGCGACTTCGATAGACTGAGACAAATATTAGATACTGGAAAAGTACACGTCGATTCGAGAGATAAGGTAATTAATTGCTTTTTTATATATTTTTTTAATTAAAAAGACGCATACCGGAATGCAGCAAAAATTCGGTGCGAATTTAGCTTACATTTTTGAATTTGGCAACATTCCTACATTCAAGTCATGGCCAACACTGCCGTACCAGAGGGTTACGACCACGTGTTTATTGTATTTATGTTTTTTTCTGTAGTTTATATCTCGTTTATCCGAGGTTAACACGGTTTTAATCCGATGGCCGCTCAATAAAATTATAGGTCATAAAAGAGTTTAGCATATTATATTCATTCAAGTTCAAAATAAATTAATTCTCTCAAGCAAATCATATTTTTCTCGCTTAACGAGTACAATTCGTTCCTGAGTCTAACTCGTAAAGCGAAATACTCGTTAAGTTAATTAGTTTATTATTTATGATACATACTTTTTTTTATTAGAAAGCTGTCCTGAGATATTTGTTTTGTCGACGCTTAAAAATTTGGCGAAAATGCGATGCAACATTATCATTAAATGCGTTTGTAGCGCGCATTGCCACTGCTTTATTAAGGTGATGTTTCTCGATGTAAGATCCAACAGTTTGCCATGTTTTCAGCATTTCTCTTATTGCGCCAGAAGATTGTTGCTTTGTTGTATAACCTCCTCCTCTGGTAAAATCTCCTCCACAACTTCTTGCTGTGAACACAATGCAACTCCATTAGAAGTGCTTCGGTGATCAGCCCTTAGCTGTGCTCTCCAACAAGTTCATCGATAACATTGTTATCTACCTCCAGTCTCATGATCTTAGCCAAAGACACAATCCCGTTGACCAGAGGCTCTACGGGTAATATCTGAAGACACTTCTTACAACGATCTCCGGCCAAAGCTTCCTCCATGGATATACATAGTAAGGTTTCCCCTGGAAACACTTTCCACGCCTTATGACATCTTAAAACAGGCAACGATGTGGAAGTAATATTTTTTTTACGGAAACATTTTTGCAAAAGTTGTTAAACTTTGTTAACTTAAACAAGTTTAGAAAAACGTGTAATCCTTACTTACTCTGTCCTTATCACTCGTTATGTGTATCGTCGCTCGTTAACCCATTCGTTGGTCGAATACAACCAAGTCGTCTGAACGGGGTCGCGGCAAAGAATTCATCAATATCTTGACATTTAAAAAAAATATTACACTCTACTCTTTTTACACGGTCGATACTTTCCAGAAAAACCTTTTCAACATAGGTGATTTTGTTATTAAATCAGATGTACAGTGTACTCTCGATTATCCGTGCATGGATTATCCGGTTTGCGGATTATCCGTGCCTGAAAATATTTTGATTGATTTTTTTCTATTATGATTATAAGACGCATTAATGAATCGCGATCTTGAATATGCGCGCGTTGTTTGAAAGAAATACGTATAGGGACACACAGGCATGCCCTGCCATTAATTTCGATATTTATTACCCCATATTTGTGAGCTCTCAGGACTTCGTTTTGTTCTAAAAAAAAATCTAACGTTCACGAATCTTCAGTCCCTTTCCAAATGTCTTTCGTAGTTTTGTTTGTTCAGTTGTTTGCTTCCTAAACTGATGAAGAATTAAAACATTTCCACGAATCTAGGAATTAAAGAAAGTTTCAACGCCTCGTCAGGCCTGAATGACGAGTTCAGAAACCAACATTACGGGATTTAAGTCATCTTACGATTCAGGGAGAACGTCTCAGTTTAAATGCTGAAGCTGCTGACGAATTCTGTGTCGAATTTCAAGAATATTTGCAAAGAGAAAATTTGCAATCTGATCAAATTTATAATGCAGATGAAACTGGCTTGTACTGGAAGTGCTTTCCAACAAAAACGCTAGCTTCGATGAGAGAAAAGTCCGCTTCTGGACATAAATCGTCTAAAGAAAGAATAACTGTTATTTATGTGTTGTGAAATGCATGAGACTCATAAAATGAAACTTTTGGTTATTGGAAAAGCAAAAAAACCACGATCATTTAAGGGAACTGAAATAGAAAATCTTCTCGTCGATTATTATGGTCAGAAAGGGGCATGGATGGGCAGGGAAATTTTCGAAGATTGGTTCAAAAAGAAATGGGTTCCAGAAGGGCGGTTATTTTTTTGAAAACTAAGGGGATTGCCACAGAAGCAATTTTGTTATTAGATGCAATGCTCTCATCCAGATGAAGCATATTGAAGACAGACGATGGACTTATGATTACCATCTTTGCTAATGTTACATCCCGCGATTCAACCCATGGACCAAGGTGTTATATCATCAATGAAACGTCTTTATCGTCAAAACTTCTACAGAAAACTCTCTTGTCGAGAAGATGATAATCAATCAATTTTGGAAAAAAAATGACCAGTATTAAGTTATATACATGGGATAGCACAATCTTGGTCAAAAGTAAAACCTAATAACTCTCGTAAACACTCGTTCAATCATGGAGAAAGATTCTTCCTGGCATAAAAACAGAATTAATGGATTTGGAAGAATGAAGAAAATTTTGTATTTGAAATGTGGATTATTGAAATTTGAAATTTTTTGAAGACGTGGATGAAAACATAGAGTGAAATAAATCATGAACATGGACGATCCTAATATCCGTTTCTCTTGTTACTCCAAGAGGAAGAAAATAACTTATTAATACTATAGTGAAGAAGATGCCAGTGGATACGTTAGTCATGAAGGCATTGAATTGTATTGAGAACATTATTAAGATTAGATTACGCCGAACAAAGAGACTGACTATAATAATGTAATAACTTTAAGAATATTTCGAAGTAAGGTACAAGCTCGATAAGAAAATCCTCAAAGAAACAAATGAAAATAACAGATTTTTAATCCGTGTACATATAAAGTATACTTTTATATTTTAAAGTTCGTATATATGATAAAACAATATATTTTTTACTTATTTGTTTGTGTTTTCTTGATAAGCCATGAATATAAAAATAATGTGTTAACAATTTGTGTTGTGTATATGATATTATATTCGAAAATAAAATAAAAATTTGATGATTCGGATTATCCGTGTTTCTCGACTATCCGTGTTCATCGTCCCCAGCATTAACCCGGATAATCGAGAGTGCACTGTATTTGAATTATTTAGGGAATACATGTTTTGTATAGATTTGATTTAATAACGAAATCACTTTTTTGAATACACCCTAATTTTTTCAAAAAAAAAATTTGGGTGTATTCTAAGAATGAAAATAGTTATTTATTATATACTTCATAATTTGGTCGATATTTTGGATTTTTTAACTGATTAATATGACGCGAAAATGACACGCGCACTCAGCGATGTCTCGCCGCACGTGTCAATCGTACATTTCACTCGCGTTTGTGCGTTTGAGCGTCGGTATTATTTGTCATCGATGCCTGAGAGGTGTAACCACGACCATTCTTCTTCAATTTTTCCTCGAATTATCGGTCCACAGAGATGCTATGCTAACAACATCAGCTTCTCCGGGCTGTTCATTTGCTATTAACCATTTTTTTCGTAACGAAGAATTATATTCAGCCAAATTGTAGATACTGGCTCTGTTATGAATGCCCTGTGTTTTAATGGTGGACACATTCAGTATTTGGATGTCCGTGGGATTCTTAGCATTTCTCTCCAGCATCTCAAAGTCATCCAATCGTCATACTTTGGTATAAAAACACATACATACAAATACACGTACACACTTCTTATCGACCACATACCGTTTGATGTATAAACGTCCTTGAAAACGTTGTGGATTTGATGGATCTATTTTTCTCTTATCTAAGCTTTCGGTTCTCTTACTCTACTAAGTGAGCCATTTATTCAGGGCTATTAGCATATCGACGTATCTAAGATTAGGTGTCCGACGAAAACTTTGAATTCAGGGAAGAGACTCTTTATCTCCACATGTTTTATAAAAATATTTATGCAGGTAGTTTGGCGCGGTGGAATTAATTAATTTAATGACATCTATCCTTCGTTAAATAAATAATATTAAAATTAACCAGTGTCGTGATTTGGCACTGGGGGGAATGTTAGTGTGAGAGACTTATCTAGATGGGTTCTATTTTGTATGAAATGAATGTATGAAAATATACCCCAAGCTTTTCAAATCAAGATATTGATGAATTCTTCATCAATATCTTGACTCGTCTTAAGCTCATCTCCCACTCTGACACGTGTGCAGTTTCACTCGCACTTGCACATGCGCGATGTTTCTTTTCGCGAATAGAAACGCATGTTGTTTTGTTTACTTTTAAATCATATTTATTATATAGACCCCATCGGCACGGCTAGGTTAAGAATCTTTATCTACTCTTTATATGTGGTGAATGGCGCTTTGGAATATTTCTGTTATGCCATTCATCCATCGTAGTTAAATAAATAAATAAATTTCACGTTCAGATAATTATGAACAGAAATGGCTTATTGTAGATTTATTTTAAATTTCCTATTTTATTTGTCTGCCAAAACTTTTGCGCACACCTGATGCAGATGCACGCCCTAGTTGTTCAATTATAATCAAAATCTTGATTGGCGTATTGAAAAATCGCGAACTCATTTACCATCGTTGTCGAGCGCACCTATCAAGATTTAAAGTTTTATAGCGTTAAACATACACAAGAGCGTTTAACCTTTCGCTTTCGCGTCCAATAATCAATGACCTGAATTTTCATGAAAAGTTCATTTTGAGATTTCTGAATGTTTTTGGATACGCCATCAAATGTCAAATATATTAGGAGAATGAAGACGATTCAAATTTTAAATGCACTGTAATTATACAAAAATGTTGAGCTGAACCAGCCATAGACGATGGTGATGCTCCATCACGTTTATAACTTGTGTGCAATGACCGTAAACTTCAAAGATTCCATTTTTTTCATTGAAAATATTATTGCATGATGAAATTTAAATTTACCTAAAAAATAAAATATTTACAGTTCATATGCAGTGAAGTCATCTACACCAGTTTTTTATTTCAATCCAAAAATGGATGATGATTTTCTCGATGAACTGGTTTTTATTATTCAGTTAACATGATACCAGAATGATTCTTATAGAAATGCTCGATGCGATTTATAATTATAATACTTGGAATCATTTTATAATGCAATTGAAGTACAATTTATATATTTTAATTGTAGGATGGTACTACTCCACTTATTCTGGCTGCGGCTGCTGGACATATCGAGTGTGTTAAAGAGTTGTTAGAACAAGGTGCTGACCCCGGAGCTCGACGACTGGTGAGTTCTCAAATAAAATTTATTTATTCTTATTTTATTATTTTTAAATCATATCTTGATATATTTTTATTTATTTTTAGACTGGAACAACAGCTTTATTTTTTGCCGCACAGGGGGGATTTTTGGAAATCGCACAAATACTATTGAACAATGAATCTGAATTAGATTCATGCAGTATTGTAAGTATATATTTTTTCAGAGAAATGCATAAAATTTCAAAATGTTGACAATTAGCACGAAGATATATTTGGATATTTTAAAATAATGAACATTGAATAAAGATTTTAAAATTGTCGAGGTAAAGATCAAAGATATGCTTTTCCTAATACAATCCAGATCTTATATGTCATCAATGATAAGAAATAAAAATAATTAAGTGGCCCCTGACCAAAAACGAGTCCCTGTCACCTGAAGGGCATTACGCCATCTCTGGCGGTCCCGGGCCTCCTCCATCCATCGCCCAAGCCCCAACATAGACGCGTCCGCCTCAACCCTGTCTCTCCACCGAAGTCTTGGCCTCCCAACGGGACGGTTTCCGCCAGGCCTAGAGTTTATAATGATATGGAGCAGCCTATCGCTCCCCATTTGAGCTACATTCCCTGCCCAGCATAGGCGTTGCGTGCAAATGTATGAGGACAATGATATATCCCCATACATGGCCATGACCTCGTTATTGGAACGCATGTCTCTATATCCGGGACTAGCCTCGTCCATACGCGGTCCGAAGATTCGTCTCAAAACTTTTCTCCCAAACCGATCAAGACGATGCATGTCCCAGTTTGCCTTAGACAGGGCAAAATAGCACAAATTCCCATTTTGTATACGGGTAGAGATTTCTGTACTTTCAGAGTTGTCCTCGGTGATTGTGGTGCCCAGGTATTTGAATGATTTAATGCACTCAACATCGACCCCACATTGTCCGAGGTCTTGGACCAATTCACCTCCAGACTCTAGTTGGAAGCCGCTGCTGTAAAAGCACCGAACGACTCGACAACCTTATCTCAAGTGCGACCGCATCCCTCCAAGGATCGGCATGTCGTGCCCAATGTGTGGCTCTCATGGCAGCCTCCAAGGCAAAATGAAATAATATTGGGGATATAGCATCTTGCCTCACTCCCCTGGAAACTGCGAACGGCTGCAAAAAAGCCCCAGCCATTCTTATCCTGCTCACCGAACCCGAAATGCACATCCTTGTCAGGTTAATTAGTTTTTTCGGGATGCCAACTTCGTTCACGGCAATCCACAACTTTCCTCTATGGAAAACGCCTGACGAAAGTCCATAAATATGGAGCGAAAGTCGACAAATATGGATAAAAAATAAAAATATTTCGCAGTTTCATCATAATTAAGGCTTTTAATGTCCTTTCTATTGTCCCAGTCCAACACTATTCATATGCAAGGCTTAGATTAGACATAACTTTTCAAAAATGGGTTCTGAAAATGTGTGTAATGAAAAGTAGAGGGATGTAAAAAAAACATCAAATATTTATTTATCAATAACATATTAAAAATATTATATACTAATACGGTAGCTCGAAAACAACAGCGTCGTCCGAAGGGGGTATCTCAGAGACTCCAAGCATTTCAACATGTATAAAAATAGTTATTCATGATATTCTTTATAATTTGGTTGATATTATAGATATTTTAACTAATCAATATGACGCATAAATGACACGTGCACTCGGCAATGTCTTGCTGCAGACTAAGCTCTCACAGCATGTGTCACTCGTACGATTCACTTGCACTTGACACAATACAATTAACCCAAGCTTTTTATTTGATTTCCAAATAACTGGAAGCAGTTCTTTATCTTTACCCTTCGATGCTCTGAGATTTTCTGCTTAATTAACTAATATTGCCTTCAATTATAAATCACCAGCTAAGTTTCCACCAAGGAGCAATGTCAATCAGTTTTTTGATAGAGTGTGTCCAGGAACAACTGATTCTTCCTTCAATGGGAATGTACGATTAGGCATTTTTTACAAAACAATCCCGTCTCGTCTACATTGAATATTTAGCTTTGATATTCTACATCTACAATAAGTTTGGACAATGAAGAATTAAATTCTTTTGTAACATCCTTATTTGCATCAGCCGATTCTCTAATCGATTAATATTATGGAAAGAATACCTTATTTTAAATTTGTCGATTAGCTATTACTGGTTTGAAACACCACGTTAGAATCTTATTTTAATCTAGTTTTCCAATCTCCATGCAAACTAAAAGCCTTAGCTTGAATAATTGAAAAACTCAGGGAGACGTATTGAGCTAAGATACAATTGGATTTATATGCATAAACATTATTTGCCACAAACATTCATCGTTTGTCTAATCTGTAAATTTATTTTAATCAAAGTCTGTTTATCGAGTGTTCGAATCTGAGTGTTCATGAAGCTAAGCCTCAAATGAGAAAATTAGAGGTGAATAATATAAGTAAATGATTATTTTTTAGGACGGTGGTACTCCATTATGTGTCGCTTGTCAATGCGGCCATTATGAAATCGTCAACGAATTTATCAAACAAGGAGCCAACGTTAATCTATCTATGAAGGTAACGTATTAACCTGATGTTCAATGAATTATATTTTTTAAATAAATATTAAATTTGATTATTTTGAATGATAGGACAAAGCAACCCCTTTATTTATATCGTCTCAAAATGGACACGTGGAGATTGTGGAATTATTGCTGCAAGCGGGAGCATGGTGCAATGCGACAAGATCAGACGGTGCATCTCCACTATGGATCGCATCGCAAATGGGACATGATCACATTGTAAAAGCTCTCTGTCGGCATGGAGCCAAAGTCGATCAAATCCGCAATGTAAGTACAATTAATTAATACACAATGTTAATTACATACTAATGTAATTTTAATGCAGGATGGAGCAACACCTTTATTTAAAGCATCACACAAAGGTCATTCGGCAGTCGTACTCGAACTATTAAAATACAAACCGAACCTTGGAATTTTGCCTGTACGTTTTTGTAGCAATAGTTAGCGTTGATTGTATTAATTCATTTATTTGTAATTATTTTTTTTTAGAACGGAGAAAGTGCCTTACACGGAGCTGCCTTATTCGGACAGTTGGGATGCGTAAAACTTCTCATCGGTGCTAAGAGTGACGTGACATTGAGAAATCAATCAGGATTAACGCCGTATCAATTAGCCATAACGAATAAGAAGAAAAATGTAGCGTCTTATTTGCATAACATGGATGTTGGAAATAGTATCAATGGTATTAAGTCGTGATAGATTGTAACGTTAAGGAAATCCTATTTGCGAAGAGTACAATATTATAATATATAACATACATAGAAACAATTGAGCAGGGTCTGACAAATTATTCATATTTGTCAAGTCCTAATACGCACTATTTATTATCTATAAGAGAGTAGACATATTAAAATATCTTCGGAGAGAGTAGACTCGTGAGTGTACTAAAAATCTCATTTTAATTACTAATTAATAAATTAAAGAGAAATATTATTTACTAAATTGTCATACGAAATTATTTTGTATGATGGACGAAAAATTTTCAAATGCCATATTTATAAGTTATAAAGGATATTAATCGAATAGTATGCATAAATTATAGTGTTTGAGAAAAAATCCAATCATTGTAAAAGTCGAAAAAACGTTACATACCACATGCATAGATTAACGATAATATTCTAATACATTAATTCTAGTCTAACATAATCTAGTATAAGTGTTGAACGGTATAAATAATTATATCACGTTGCAATTAAATGTGCACATATTTAAAAATGACCAAGATATGGATAATTTTTTCTTCATTATTTAAATAAAAATATTTTTTATTGAAAAGAGTTGTGATATTGTATATTATTTTTATTGTTCATCAGGAAAAGTTGTGAAAATTATATTTTAATGTTAATTTTTTTTGTTGATTATATTTAAAAGTGTTGTTAATTAAACTAGTCGAATAATAGAATGGTGGACATATTTTTTTCTATTATATAGGCTGACCATACAATTAATTTTATGCCATATATATTTTTAACCAAAAGTTTTAACCTCTTAATATCTTTGTTAATATTGAAATTTCATACGACAAAGTAGCTCAATATAGCATAAGCACCATATAATTTAATAAAACTTTTTTCTTTTAAATATATATACTTCTGATCTCTTTTTGCACAAACATTCTTGATGTTACTGTCTAAAAAATTATAAGGTAATATAAAATGAAACAATAAATGATACGGATTCAAGTCACTATCCGATAATTAATACATCTCGTTTCGTACGGCTTATTGAATATTTTTTTTCTTGATATCTTATTCATTATTTATTTATTTTAAAACCATGCTAAAAATCATTTTAAAATAATTGATGCATACTTTCTGAACCGTATTATTTTAAAATGCTACAAAAAGAATTATTCTACTGGTATCATATCCGTGGTCTTTGGTATTTCAGTTCTAGTAGCTAACTACTCACGTCTATGGTGAGTAAAACAGCCAAAACATATCAGTTTGCTGTCTGAAGTATTATTTATTTAGCGCTACTCCACAATATTCAGAAGTTTACAGTCATTGTATAGAAGCTGTAGAACTATGTAATTTTTCTTCAGTATTTTACAAACATTTTCGTTCAAACCATTCGGAGACTAATTTTCAATTTCATTTGTAATTACACTCGGCCATTTGTTCAATTCAGTATCCTTGTCGTATTCATTACGATTCAACGGATCTGACCTATTTTTACCAACTAAAAAGAGAATCAGTTGTATAAAACACATAATGCGTCTAAAATCAATTCATACATGATACCCAGAATTAATGTCGTATTTTATTAACGAAACTCGACCTCAAACTTTCAATAGTTTATTAAAATGTATGCAAACAAAGTAATTTCCGTTATTATCTTTGACTTACTGAATTATTATTCAGATTTTTATAAAATACCACATGTTTTGAATCAAAACACTCTAGAATAGCCAAATTCTATCTCGTTCGTTGTTTTAATTTTTTTATATTTTTAAGAACGTTTCCATATGCCAGATCAGATGGTAATCCAATGGTGGCAGATCTGGTGAAAATGATGAATGCACTAAATTGTCCCAATCAAGCTTGTTGAATTTTTATTGTGTTAACACAATGAGGATGGATGTTGTCGTGTTGCGGGATTATATTACGGATTTTCACTGGATCTGGCCTCTTGACATAATGCCGCACTCAAACGATTCAGTTGATCACAATAGAACTCTGCCTGCAGAACGTTCAAGTAGAGAATCCATTTCTCTTCTCCGATAATTAAATCTCAAAGAAACGTGCGGTATTGCTCTCTTTATTGAAAATAATCTGCATATGTTGAGACGTTCTGTCTTATTGCGGTTGGACAAATCATGCGGTATTCAAATACCTTGTCTTTTAATTTTTTCTATATTTTTGAGTAGTAGATCAGATTACGCCGATCTTATTAGATAATTTATCGATAGTCATCGTTGGCTTTGTTTCGATTTCAGTTATCAAAGCCACTTCATTTACTTGACTGCGTCGTAGGCAAAAGCATGTTTCCAGAATTATTTTTTTTAACTCATCCGTCACGGTGGCTCGAAAACACCAGTGTCGTCCGAAGGGGGTATCTCAGATACCCCAAGATGAATTCTTCAGCAATATCTTCAGACATATTTTTAAAAAATAGATTTTTCTAAGCATAGAAATATTAGGTGTAGTAAAAAGTCCTGTCGTATTTTTTCAATAAAATTCAAATTCATTTTTTTTAACAATTATTGATTTATTTTTACAAAAAATAAATCAATAATTATGCCATCTATTTTCCAAATCTAAAATACCTTTCTTGAAAAATTCTGCTGACTTGGAATTAAAAAAATCAGAAATAGCCGATTTCGCTTCCCTTTCTGTTTGGGAATGATTTATTTTTAAAAAATTGTTCCATAGAACGAAATAAATGGTAGCCTGAAGGGGCTAAGTCTGGCGAGTAAGCAGGATGCAGTAAAGCCGACAAACCCAAGTCATCCATTTTTTTCAGGGACAAATCTGTGACATGGGGACGCGAACATTAACGTGGAGGAGGAAGATTTTCTCTTCTCTTCCTTTTTTTCGAATCTTTCACATTGTTTCAGAGACTTCTGAGTGATGGACCACTCTGTGCCGGTTATATTTGGCAATTCTTTGATGGTTAAAGTTGTTTTTTTTTCAATTTCAGATTTTATGGTGGCTTTATTTACTGTACAGGGTTGTCCACTTCGAGGCTCATCTTTTAAGTCAAAATTTTCGGATTTTAATTTTCTGTACCAGCGTTGACATTTTCCGACATCTAATTCACGTGTCCATAAATGTCGCAAATATTTCTTGTAGCGATAGTTGCGTTTTCTTGGAGTGAATCTGGAAGAGTATGCAGTTTCGCAAATGGTATTCTAAAAGAACAAATTCGTCAATTGCGACTGGGTCGAGTAAAAAAATATTTGTTTGTATTGAACACAGACGGAGACGTGTCTCGACTAGCACATAATAAAATAACGGACATAAATAAATGACGGACGCCTTATCCCATTTTCGTTAGACTTGACAAAAGGCATATTTTTTGTATCTCAAAACAATATTGAAATAGTATGCTGTTATAGAAAAATTTTAACATACGTCACATGTTTAGAAAATGCGACATTAATTCTGGGTACGCCTAAAATATTATTAAAGAAATTATTGTAATACATATCATGGGATGTAATTTTGTTTAGTATTCGTTATAATTAATTGTCTGATGATTATATTATGATATGATGAATTTACACTAATCACCCGATTTATACAATAGATTTCTTAGAATTGCTGTGCGATTCGTAAACATTACTTACATATGGAACAGAGATTGATTATGTTTTAGAATTAATGAAATATCTATGTATGTATTATAAAAATTATTCACTTAATTTCTCGCCGAAATTGCAAATTTCTACGTTTTTTGTAACGTTTATTATATTTTCCAATACATTTCTTAAAAAAATACATGGCCGTTTGTAACACGAAGATGCGGACGTGTCTGTAAATTTTATTTTGAGTTCTCATTTTAAAAAATCTACAAAATAGAAACTATGTATATTGAGGAATGCGTCAATTATGGTTAGCCTATTCAATTACGAATATAAACTTGATGTGAAATGACCCGATATGTTTTTATTACATTAACATCGAATAAATATGATTCTTCGCAATGAAAAATTATCAAATTTAAGTGAATAATGAATTCAACCCGAGCATTATTGCCTACGTTGAGTTTAATGTTCATGTCATCCTTCCTTATCTCGTTTGATAAAATGAGCTATTCCATATCTGTGTTAATGATACAATAATATAAATACGATGATGCAATCGTCATCAGAATCTCATGTCTTCCTTTATTATGTTGTTAGAATCAATGCGTTACGATCTGGGTCAGTAGACGATGAGTGCAAAAAATATATCTATCGTCTTTTTTTAAGAAAAATTCGGTTGAACGACACACTCAAATGAAGTTTGAACTCATCGGCTGCTGACTAAAGAGCGTATAATTTTTCATGCATTTTTTGGTGCTCTAACCAGTATTCATTGTGACCTTGTGATTTATAACAATAAAGATATTTACATTGGTTAAAATAAATATATATTTTTAAAAGTTACAACGCTCATTATTCGAATTGCTATCCTTATATATTGTGGTAGATAAAAATAAATCATTATTGCGACAATAGTTCATCGCACCGAAGAATATAATATATTTATATCGCGTAATATACATTTTTATTAAATCGATTTTTCGTTCCGAGTTTCCACCGACTCGGTTGGTTCGAGTACTAAATCAATACACTTATCTGTGCGTACCGAGTACTTAATAAATTGATATCAATATATATTTAGGTATCAAATATTTTATTTCATATATTTACGTTGAACGTCATTAACGGCTGAAACGTATTCGGCCCTGACGCTCGTTAACAACTCGTAATTAAATGAATCAATTATCACCATAATTCAAAAAAACGAATGACATAAAACGCGAAATTATTCTCAATATTCGGCGATGGATATAAAAGACAAATGTTATTAATTGTGATAATTCACTTTGCATTACTTAAGAGATATTTGTACATGATAAGAAATGACAATATTGTAGTCGCCTAGCCAACTTCATGTTATTATCACATAGACCACGATAACACAATGTACTCTTAAGAGCACATGAAAGGACCGATTAAATCCAAACATCGTTGATAGCGACAAGATGAGGGACCGTCTTCACGAATTGCAACGGGTAATAGACTGAATTATTAAATAAGTGGAATGATATCACACATTATTTATACATGATGTTACCTAATAAAATGTAAATTCCGTATAGAATAGCAGCGTCAAGCTTAGGAGCAAATCGGAGGAAATACCAATTGAGACTGACAGCAATGACAAATTACAAGAATTATTAAAAGAGGTACGATATTTTTGTCGCCGTATTATGTAATACGTTTTTTGTTTAACCTTACACATTGCACGAATGTACGTTAATTTTGTCAGGCGGGAGAGATTCGAGGATGGATTGATCTCATCAACGACAAGACGCAAGACATGAAGACAATATACAGCTATTCGACGTTTAGCACATCGCCGAGTAAGCATATTTAATTATCGGCAATAAATAAAATTCTGAAAAAAAATCAACGGTCATTTGCATAAATTACAACACCGAAAATAAATAACAAATGAGATACACTCGACGTTGAATTATTGAAATTTACACGCGTTTATTTCAGAATTGCAAGAACAAATGGACGCAAATATAACGATGTGCGCGCAATTGGGACTTAAATCTTGCAAAGCGTTAAGGGAGTTTGAATATCGAATAGCAAAATCGGGCTCGGTCAGCGCCCTCGCCCGAATAACGATGATCCAATATGCCACCATGAAACAGCTGTGTTCGAACGCCCTGACAAATCATCAAATTTTCTTAACAAAATACAAAAATAATAGGATGGCACTACTGCAACAACAAATAAAACTGAGTAAGATCCACACGATTCGATAAATTAATTATTTATATTGAAATACGTGAATAATTATATGTGATTATTCAGCGAATCAAACGCTCACCGACGAAGAATGTCATAAACTTCTGGATTCGAATAATATGTCACTGTTTGTGAACAATGTGAGTAAAAATTATTATAGGTCATGCGTAATACAGACCGTTTTTTAACTACTCTAAAGGTTATATTGCTTTATAGTACTGTTCGGATATCCAAGAAGCACAATTAGCACTTCAAAGCGTAGAAATAAGACACCAAGAACTGATTAAAATAGAAAATGCACTAAGTGATGTAAAAGACATGTTTGTACAACTCGCGGTATTAATAGATCAACAGGTATTTGTCACTTACGTAAATTATCACTAGATCTTTAAACAATTGATTCGTTTGAACAAAATGAAATAATTCAATTCATTATTTTTTTAGCAAGAAAAAATTAATACCGTTGAATATTTTGCTACGCAAGCTACGGATCTAGTTGATTCGGGAGCAGATCAAATTAAACACGGTTCTCAATACCGGAAAAAAGCCAACAAGGTATTAATTTATTTAAAAATATACGTAGATACATATTAGGTCATCCCGAAAGAAATCCATTATTTTTTTTCCAACTTAAAACTTTATTTTTTCGGTCGTCAATACAAAATATATTCACCTTTATTATTAACAATTATTATTCACCAAGTTTTCCATCCCCTTTTTATAAAAACTATATGGTTTCGGCTAAAAATATAAATCCAAATGAATTTTTACTTAATCTAGATTTTTTTTTATATTTTAACGAATGCTATAAAGTCGAATTAGGTGCTAAATAACATGTATTGTCAGTATGATTTTGTTTTGAGGATCTGTAAAATCGCAGCATATCTTCATCAAAATTTGTGAGTCGTCCTGATTTAGGGGCAACCTGTAATTATCTGTCACCCAATTTAAAGCATTTAAACCAAAATTGACATCTAAGGACTGGTCCATAAATTTCGTAAAAAAACCAACATACAATGCCGAATATGTTCTTCCTAGGCTTCGATATTTATATCTTTAATAAATAAAATGAGATTTTTGACACAAAAAATTAAACTATCATACTATACAATAAGAAAAACATAGTTTGCTTTACCATGTCTGAACACAAAGTTAACTGAAACGCCAAGAGTGCCAAAAAAATGAATTTCTTTTGAAATGACGTAATACGTTTCTATGAATTAAATGAACACATTCCTATCAAAATGACACAAGGCTTACAACACGTGTCACTAGCATGTATGGTGAACAAGTATTTGTCACGCTGGAGTGACGATAGTAGACGAATAATAATTCAAAATCATATAAAGAATCTTAATCTAACATTCTCGATTTTTGCTGAATATATCGCTCTTTTTTTATAGTCCTGGATTAACACTTCAGTCAATATTTATATTCTCGATCAATTCTCTAAAAATTATAATCTTGTCACACATTTCACCCTGATTAAATTTTTTTTAAAAACAGTTTTTAGCTGTTTTCGATTCACTTTTGGTTTGGAGTTCGAAGCCCTGACAAAAACTATTGTTGCAATATCTATGAGCGTAAGCTCCAACTACATGATACCTGTTTACTTTTCATAATGCTTCCTCTCCTAACTCCCTACTCTAAAATTGACACTGGTTAATTTTTAATATTATTTCAGTTGGATTGTAATTTATATTATTTGTTTATATTAAACGAAAGTTAGATAGCATTAAATTAATTAATTCCAACGCAATTAACTACCTACATATATGTTTATAAAACATACAGAGGTAATGGGCCTTTTCCTTTTACATATATTACCCTGCCAGTGTTATAAAGAATTTTGACTTCATAGTTTTCGTCGGACACCTATCTGAGTATTAACCTAGCTTAGTCGCGGTTTACTTACTTTATCAAAGTAATATGCATGTTACAAGCCATAAAACTGGTTATATAATAAAATAAAATGGTCCACGTAAATGTTAAGACTAAAAATAATTAATGCCTTGAAAGCAACCCAGGTGAAAGGTGAGTTGATACAGCGAAACCCTACAGCAACTTACTAAATTTCCAACATTTTTTATTATTATTTAAATTTTTATTGAGTTATTAAGTTAATCGAGTAAATAATATTAAAAACAATTCTCTCAATTTTTACAAAACCGTGATATTTTTTTATTCATTTGAGACCTACATTCCTTAATATTTTTAAAATATGGATCGAGTTTTTATTACATTTGATAAATCTTTTTTGTTATATAATTTGACTTTTGTTTTTATTTTCAGAAAAAAATAATGATTATCGCATGTTTAACAATAGGAGGAATTATTCTCTTAGGAATTCTCTTTAGTTGAATCCGTGAAAAAAATGAGATCACTATTTAATGCGAGTCTGGAACTATGCATATTTATTTAGTCAATAAGTGACAAAAAAAACTCAACGTGTGTATTATATATACATCAGTCAAAGTTTTTATACTAGCTGCAAATTATTTCAAAGTTTGGATACCATCATATAAACTTGCTTCGTAATAATTATTTCATTTATTATTCAAATTTTATATCAAATAAATTAATTATTTTATTATTGCACATCGTACTACAAGTATTAAGCCTGGTATGCATAGAAGAAAGTAAAAGGAAGATATTGAAAACTGGATACTATACTAAAGTGTTCTACGTATATTTTATATAATTTAACAAATGCATTTATTTATTAAATTTTGATATTTATTGTATAAAAATCAAATATAGTTTTTTTCTCTACATATATCTTAATTTTATTATATTGCGCGAAATGTTATAGGATAAAATATGTTATGTCAATAAATTTTTTACACATAATGCTAGATGACTACCTGATGGTCTGGCTTTTGGATCTTCTTCAGTGGCACAAAAAAATAACGAAAGTACATCCGAGTAAACCGATGCATCTATGTCAGGAACCGCAGGTCTGGTGCCTGTAAAATATAATTAACAAAATTGACACAGACTTTAATATTTACTTAATATATATGAAACGAAAATATATAGTAACAATGTTGATTTATTCCAATTATAAACTTATTAATTTATTATTTCATCTGGTCAAATGATTTATTCAACTAATTTTAACTCATTATGGTCCGTGCGAACATTTAGAAAAAACTTTAATGAGTTTTGTATATTATTTTATTTATTTATCATAAAAAACAATGTGTGATTGGCATTACAGAATAATCCAGGTTGCCAATGACGCATTAAAACATAGATAACTATTTACAGTAAACCCCCCTATATCGTACATTCCTATAATGGAGGTGTCCTCCAGGTGGCAAGACCCCAGGGGTTTATAAGGCCACTGTTTAGTTTAGTTTAGTTTTTTAAATAGAATTTTCATAAAAAATATTTTATAATTTTATAAAATTAACTAATAAAATGTCACGTTGATCTTCCTGCCTGAGTTGCGAAGATACGAAAGATTCACGATCAGCAAAATACGAAGGATATCTCATGGAATGCGAGTCGAGTCATTGCATGGTAAACAAGTGAAAATGTAAAAAAAAAAAATTTAAATGTTTGATGCACTGATCTCCTTCAAATTAAAAAAAATTACCCCTATAACGTGGAACCTATGACCTTGACGTTATAGGGGGG
Source organism: Philopotamus ludificatus (assembly GCA_022495035.1). NCBI lineage: Eukaryota > Metazoa > Arthropoda > Insecta > Trichoptera > Philopotamidae > Philopotamus > Philopotamus ludificatus. The sequence continues at coordinate 54,763 of JAGXCT010037034.1, forward strand.
GTTTATATACTATACTATGATAAAAAAAAGCGATATACAAAAGTATAATTGTTAAATAACGACAAAAAAAAGTGAAATAAAGAAAATAACGTATAAATACAAAGGGATAACAATAAAGAGAAAAAAAATATATGTTAAAACACCGTCATTAGTTAGTCCGTTATATGAAATTAAAAAATCTCATATAAAAGATCAACGAAATGGCGATATTTAACATCAAATATATCTGCATGGTCGGCCAAGTGTTTGAGCAGAGTAACCGGTTACCGGAGAGTTTCCGGGAGCACATGTCCTCACATTTGGCGGAAGAAAAAGCACACGCGAACGAGCTCGATGATAGTGAGGTAGAGATGATTAAAAATACCTTCCAAACCTTTCAATCGGTTAATTTGAAAATTGGAACGTAGCTTCTTTACAGTTGTCTATGGCTTTATTAATCATCAGATCCATATTTCCCAAACTGCGGTGAGTGCCGTATTTAATACATATATATTCACTTTCACAATCACTCGGGAGATCCAAAAGATCCTGGATAGTTCTCGTTCAAAAATGTATCTTCTCTGTCATTCATTTTGAGGGTGGAAATTTTATTGAAATGAAAATGTAACACAATTTTCGCGAGAATAAAATTGATAGCACTTTAGATAACTTTGAACATATGCAATCTGACGCGACTAAACAAGAACTGACATTTTTTTAAATCCTTATTCTATTACTTTTAAAAAAATGTTCTAACGATAGCCTCAACCATCAGCCAACAAAAACCTTTTGATGATTTGTTGATGTATTGGTTATAGTAGTATTTATTATATAGGCGTATATAAAAAAATGGTTCCGACCCATGTGCCACTGTTTACTAACTAGCTTGGATGATTTATGATGAAAGTATCGCCAAATATCTTTACCTGATCGTTCGTTAGGTGAGAGGGAAGACAAATCGTGTAAGCGTAAGTAAGACAAAAAGTCCCATTTCAATCTTATGTATGTATGAGATTATGTTAATTTTTTAATTCAGCTTCAAACCGTGAACATAATTTTTTTTAAATTTGCCCTATAAAGGGTTAAGATCAAATTGATATATAAAAAAATATATTACCATAATTTGCTGTCGAATCATTCAAAATATTTTCATCAACCGATACAATTGATTCGTCAATTGAAAAGCAAGAATCGTCAATTATAGAATGTGGAATTTGCAGAGCCATCATTTCCCAAATTGTGAGACCAAAACTGAATATATCCGATTTGCTCGTAATAGGTTCGTCAGTTTGAAATATTTCCGGCGCTGACCAGCATTCAGTACCTAAAAAGATAATTCTAATAAATCCATTCATAAATTATATATTTAAATAATGATCAGGTAATACTAATATTAATAAGGTAAATCGTGCTTTGATCATGGGACACCTTACCAGTATAATTCTCTCTTGATTTAGATTTATCCAACACTCCGTCTTTGTCCAATGGAAGACTAACACCGAAATCACAAAGCTTACATATACTAAAATTTTCATTCACCAAAACGTTGAAGGATTTTACGTCAGCATGTAAAATAAATATTTTCGTGTGAATATAATCCAATGCATTACCAATATCAAGAATCATCTGAAACAATTTGAAATGATAATGTTTATTACTATTGATTATGATTATTTATGCAAAAACTATAATTGAATCTAACCTTCAAAATGTTATTGCAAGGATAAGCGTCTAATCCTTCTTCTCGCCGTTCCTCGATCATATCGCCGAGTGATTTGCCGCATTTCTCCATTGCCAAACATGATCTGCCGTCGGTTGTTTCTGAAAAGTTTCTAAAACCAACAATATTAGGATGATCCATTTGCTTCAGTAAATCAGCTTCCACCAGCAAGCGCCTGCCATATATTTTAGTCTTGACATTTCGGGAGACACGTTTGATTGCCCAAGGTGATTGAATTTTTCCCACTCGAGGTGAGCGAACCATCTCGAATACGGAGACCCCTAAAACAACAAAATCTTTGAGTTAAAAAAACCAAGTTATTTCAATTGAGACAGTGAATAGCAATGAGAACCATATATAAAAAAAAAACTAACCAGACACTAAAATATGAAAATATCTCGATGCTATTTATATAATAATAAGGAAAGTATTCTTAAACTTAAGTAAATAAATAAAACGGGTATACCGTCATACAATGCAATGCGAGATTTCTTCAAAATTTTTAATTGTCAAAATGTAAATGTTAAGTCAAGTGGAAAAAAATAATAGTCGGATACCAGATCCATAGCCCAACTGCTTGAGTAGAGGCGTGGGTGGGACTCGCAAAGGCTGCTCCATATCGCTAACTTGTCACTACTCAATTCGAGTTCCACTCAAATCGGCCGTTAGGACAGCAGCGCCCCTACCGGCAGACTGTATAACTATATTTTGGTAGTATCTGGCAATACTCGATAAAAATTTAAGAAAAACAAAAAAATATTCACAATGACCATGAAAACTATAATTTTTTGGTCAATATTTGATATCATAGAGATCGTTCATCACGTTCTATATATATACAAAAAATAATTCTCACTTGTTTGGGAATTAAAAAAGATGATCACGATTATTCAAATTAATAAAATATAAATTAAAAATATATAATAACCCTTGCGACCGAAATAAGAAGTGGAAAACAACCCACTAACTCGTTGCGAAGTTGTCGCAGCAGTTCGAAAATTAAAAACCGCCCCAACTGACGCCGACTTCCGGCTCGACGCATGTGGTTTCTCCACTTGCACAGCACGATATTTTTTCTCGCTCGCACTTGCACATGCGCCATATGTTTACTCGCTCATATCCAGTACGGAACGAAAAAAAACATCGCACCCGTGCTAATTCCTGGGATGGTGTGCTTGATAAACGGTCATGTTGCCGAGAGGAGAGTCTTCACAGTCGCCATGGCGTCGTACGTGTGAAGCACGTACTCAATGTGGCTCCATCTCCCGATAGAACGAAATGCAGGAGCATGTTCACGCCTCAGCTGCCGGGAGATGAAGAAAGACCGGCGGGACTCCAAATGTTGGGCGCGTTACGAGAATTGTTGCAATTCTGTGAAATAACCGCCACATCACTGGCAAAAATATATATGTGTGATTTAGAAATCCTAAATCATTTATTGCTTCTTTTTTTACTTCTTTTTTATTAGCTTATCACGGTATTACATTTTTTTATAATATAATTCACGGGCCTCAAAATGCCAAGGGTCTCAATACGTACATACATACATAAGTAGCCTTCTAACCCTGAGGCGGGTCTTTGCCACCTGAAGGACATTACGCGATATCCAGCAGAGACACGTTCGTCCCAACCCTGATGCCAGGACTGTGACAGTCGTCCTCCAGGTTAGCTTGACTCTTCGAATACGAGTCAGGTCGTCAGCCACAAGCCCGGGAGCCGAGCTGTCAACGCGCGGATTGCAACAATAATAATCAGACGAAGTTAGGGCCATTTCGTATTTAATTTACAGTCTGATCGGGTGCTATGGCCTGGATAACGGCCTGGCTCCTCATAGCTCCGTAGAATCTACGAAACCATGATGGTGCCAACTACCTTCGCCGCCACGTCCAATACCGACTCCAATGCATGGGTAAAGACTACAATGTCGTCGGTGTAACAAAAATGATCTTGATGTATTTTTATTTAAATATGAAATTGACTAATAATACTGTCGCAAATACATATATTAATAAAGTCATTTCTATATATGTATTACTTAATCAACACAGTGAAAGTTTATTTGGTTCTCTGAATGGTGTTGGGGATATTTTGAAATAATGCAATAATAGGAAACAAACTTGGAAAGTCCAAATAAATATTAGTTCAATTTGTATTAGCAACGTGGTTAGTTCAGTTATCATAATTTTTGACTTGGAATATTTTTTATTAATACAGTAAAATTATTAATATTAGTATTATATACATTATATAATAAAAATGAAACCTGACAAGTAAGAATATACCGATTATATTGGATTTTTAGAATTAATTTATCATTACATAATAAAACCATTGTAAATTTATTTTATAAAATATGTAGATATATTATTTAAATTCTCTATATATATAGGGAATATGTCGGATCACTTTTTATTTTTATAATTAAGAAATTAATAATCTGGAGAATGTTAATTAAACATAAATATATCAGTGAATAAAATATTTTAATTTGTAATTGTTAAAAATAATATATGCATTTTATTTACAGGTTCTTATTATTTACAACAATAGTTTTGCTAAAAGTGTTTGAAAATATTGCAATACTATCAAATCGGACGGAAGCAATGGAAATAGATTCATTAGCAAACGATACACAAGTCCATCAATTACCGCTGAGATCCAACGAGTCTATCACAATGAATAATTTAGAGTGGAATCAAACCATTATCTATGTTTATCCACAAACTACTACTAAAAATTATAAAGACGTCATAATAATTTATCCAGTTCCAGTTCCAACTACAATTAGACCCAAAGAAAATTATGTAATTATTGAAAGTGAAAAGCAAAGTGTTGACACAACTACAATTAAATCCGAAGAAAACGATTTAATCACTGAAGTTGTTAATCAAAATGATGAAACAACTACAATTAAAATCAGTGAAAATGCTGAAATCATCGAGAGCGTAATCGACACGACAACAGTTAAGATTATAATAAAAGATATAGCTATGGTAAACGGTAGTCAAATTATTAACCCAACTATAATTACTGCAAAAACTTTCAAAGAAGATTCAATTACTACTACAACAACTAAACCTGTAGAAAATCTTAATATCACAAATGCAAATCAGCACATTGAAGAAGTGTTCAATGGAAAAATACTTGAAAACACAGAACTTACTAATTCAACGATGATTTCAAACGATACAAGCAAAGTTATGAAAGTTATAAATGAGAATGAATCTCATCCGTATATAAATAATCTTACCAACACTTCCCAAATAACGAAAGCGAAATTTATGAAATACTTATCTCCGCACCATGAAAATGGCATTGCTGCAAAATATATCAAGAACAATCACGTGGAACAGAAAAATACTACAAATATTACAGAAAGCTCTTTAAATTCGGAAAAGAAGACAATATATTCAAATGGGAATGTCGCTAATCATATAAAAATGCCGGAAACTGTGAAAAGTCCTCTATTACCAGATTATAACAAAAATACTAAAGTGAACACAACGCCAAATGATGATAATATTGATGATTTATTGGTTGCGGCTAGCAACGATGATTACAATCCAGCAATAGCTTTACCGCCAGTCAGAATAAATAATCATTTGCGCAAGAATATTCAAATGATCCCGTTCACATTAAACGATGCCGTATATCCGAAAAAAATAATACGGAACAATAATTTAAATACCCCAATTAAAATATTAAACAACAATTTTAAATCATACGAAAAACATTTAAGTAAATCGGAGAAAATAAATGAATATTTTAATAATAAAGTAACGATCAATCCGAAAAAGTATGACGATCGACATTATCTGAAAAAAACATTTTATCCCAAAACATATTACATGAATGAAAAATATAATTCGGACAATGCTAAATTTGTACAAAACGCATTGCCGTTGAATAGTATGTCCATGTGGTCAGGATATATGCAAAGGGGCCAACCGATAAGTAGAACATCCAATATGAGCCCTCAAATTCGCCAACGTAATAACACTTCATTCCTGCAAATAGACAAAAATTTAACTAAAGATTTACTGATTGTCGGACCTATACCAAAACAATTAGTTGCATTATAAGTAATAATATTATAAATTAAAATACATTATTTATTTAGAGGAAATCATATTAATTGATCATATGATGTATGAAAATATTTGTTTTGAAAATTACAGATTTTTTATTTATTTTACGATCTATTAACCAAGCACTATTTTTTATATAAATGTATATTTTATTAATAATTATGTATATTTCATAATATATCATAGCTGTATTCTTACGACATATTTATTTATTAATCCCAATATAAGTTTAAATAAATTACCTACCTTTATAATATTTTTATTATTAACAAATTCTGAAAAAAAATATCGTTGCTTCAAATAAAAAGTGCACTAATTGTGCTAGTGTTGCCATTTTTATATCCGGGTTGCAATATCAAAAAAATATGTTCACCAAATGCATTTTTTTTAACAAAATAAACGTAACAAATGATGCAATTGGGGCATTATCCATCAAGATATTGCTTTATAGAGTGAACCCTGATGTATTTTTTCTCGCATTTATCCCTTTGCTGAATTTATTGTTCTTTCTACTTTCCATCCCCTTTGTATCACATTGTGGCCGTAAGATATTTTACTCCAATTAATAGTGTTTGTGAAACATTTATTTACGAATACTATAGAGATGGGCATATATTATTTTATCTTTAAGGATTATAATGGTTAATTCCTCTCCATAATACTTTCTCCACTGACTCACTTACTAAACAAACTATTAGCTCATTGGTCAATGTTTATCTTTTAATCACATTTCGTATCGTAAATTAATTTGTTAAAAAAAAATGTTTCTCATGAAGATAGTTAGATCTCTAACTGAGAGGCTGAAAATAATTACCATTATGAAAGATATCCAGGTGAGTCGACTTAATGAGGTTTGAGTTTAGAGCAAATTGAAAATTGTGGAAAATCGTTCAGTACGGTGAGGAGTTATTCCTTCCACGTGATATAATGAAAATAAATGTTATGATTCTCTTGATTATTACATATTTTCTTTTTATTATTATTTATTTGAGATTTCCGCAATTCCAGCATACTTTATGTTTTCAAAGCATCTCAAAAACCATGAATCGAGATTCCACTCATTTAAAAAATCCTTTAAAAGTATTTGGGCTGAATAATTTTAATTGGATCAATGTAACCATCATCCAACAACTGTGATGAACATTTTGAGTGATGTTTTTTCTCGCTCGCATCAAGTACGATGTGCCAAGTGCGAGTGAAACGTGTACTAGTGACACATGCCGCGAGAATTTGAAGGTCGGTCCACCGGCGGCGTGTCCTCAGTCTGCAGTGGGACATCGCCGAGTGTGCTTATTATCATTTATGCGTCATATTAATTAGTAGAAAAATTCCAAAATATCGACCAAATTTTAAAGCATATTATGAATAACTATTTTTATTCTTAAAATAATCCATTTTTTTTAAAATAGTCAAAATATTGATGAAGATGAAATGCTTTGGGCCATTTTTCCATTATAAATAGACCCCCTTCGGACGACGCCGTTGGTTTCGAGCCGCGTGACGGATCGATTAATGATAAAATTACATTTATTGATGGTTTTGGATATATCGGATTGTTGCGGAAAAATAAAAAATACGCATTAGAGCAATTCAATATATTTCCTTTGTAAAATAAGCCTGAAAAAGTGATTCCTGAAAAAAATATTGTCACATTAAATATATTTATATTGGTAATGCATTTTATGCAACATTATGGCAGAAACGACTACAGTCCATCCCTGCAGGTTGGCAAATTGATATGAATTTTTTTTTAAATATTTATATCAAAATGGTTATACAACAGATAGAAGCAAAATCATAGTTTATTCAAGATAAAATTGCAATATGTAAACGTGTATCGTTTGAAAAAAATATACAAGAAAATTTTGAACGAAATTAAAGAGATTATTTTGACTTACAGAAGTAAAAATATAACTTTATTCCATTATACATATAAATAACAACACAACAAAAGACATACATTATCTTCCACAAAAAATATTGCCTATTCCAACAAATGGAAGAGTTATCTTTAACAGGACTAGAAGAGGATACATCTGAATAACTTTCCACAATGATTTCCAATATTAGAGATCTGTAATGTTATGGAAATGAAAATACTTCTGTTATGGTTCACGTATTTATAGTATAGAGCTTGAGAAAAAAAAATAAAACGTACAACTTAGTAATATAACTAGACCGTAAAGACTGAAAATGCTGATTAAAAGAATGTCTACGTATTTCATCAAAATAAAATATAATATAAATACATCTGTATTAGATTATGATAATTATAAATACGGGCATATTTGAGCATAAATCAGCTGAATATATTTTAATGGAATTTAAAAAAAAAAAATGGAATTACATCTATGGCTGTAAATTTTCAAAACAATAAATGAGCTTATAAGCACTATAGATAAATTGAAATGCAAATTGATACATAATATTCATATATATATACATACACTAATATTTCTTTAATTATTGATGCACATGTCGCACCGACTGTCAGAATTTTATTTTATTTTGATAGTTGATAGCTAAAATTGTGACCTTCCATCGCCATAAGAAACAACAAACTCTTGATTTTAATACTACATTCATTTGACTTATACATGTCTTGTTAAACTTATCTCATTACCAGTCTTGATTGAACCTTACAGTATTCGTTTTTATACAACATTCGTAGCGTAAAATACTAATTTCAATACTTCAACCCAGATTCAGTCTCAGATTCATATATTTGGTTTAAATTATCATTTCCTCCACCTCTGCAACAAATATTAGCTTCAATTTCTCAGTGTACTTTATTATCAGTGGTAGTTAAAATAATACTCATTCGATTATTCATATGTATTTTTTGTATATATATAAAAAAAAGCAAAACAGGTATCAATTATAGTCATCTAATTTCTTAAATAAATTATTATGTTAATAATATAAATAGATAGTTACATATTTAATTATCAAACCCTTGCAAAGTGAGTGTCTATAACAGATCACATGCAATATTTTCAACGCCAACATGTTTGAAAAAACTTTATTTTTATTTTATTCTGGATTTTCATCATTCATTTATACATACTCTATAATGAATCAAACCACAAGATCAAAACTATCAAAAATTTATATAACTTTAATAAAATACATTTGATACGTCAATACGATCGTCAATTAATTTCCATATTCATAAATTTATACCAGAACGAGTGTTTTGCATGGGCTTTGCGGTTTAGAAAGTGTAACGTTATTAACAATGGCACCAAGGATTCTTTATCTAAGCACATGTTATCGAACCCGGTTATCATTATAATATTTACTGAGCGAAATGCGAAATAATAATCAAAATGATTTTGCTGCGAGAAATACTAATGAGCAGATATGCACCGTATTGATCGTAATAACTTTCGATTATCGTTTTGTATCAATATAACAGATTTAAATAACAAAAAAATAGCATATTGTATCTATAACATCAAAAAGCTTCTTATAGACTATTTTCCATATTTAGGTGAAAAGGGTTAAAATACAATTATTATATTTTTTATGATTGGATCTACTCGGCTATTGACATTTACTCAATCGATGAAACTAAAAAAAATTACATATAATATCAGATTCTGCCGATAAAATATTAGTAGACACATTGTAATATTTTTATTTGTCCAACTACGTACATTAATAGCTATCGTTGAGAGTGACAACGGAAATATAGATTGCAGTGATCTCATGCATAAAATGATAAAATATTTGAAGCAAACTTCTGTCATATACTGTATACATCAGCAGCTAGGATGAAGCACCAAGGTTCCTACAAGACATAGCACTCTAGCCTCTCACGAGCATTAACAGGCATGACTTTAAAATAACTAACACAGTAATTTAATAAAAAAATAAGATACAAAATTGCCTAAAAAATAATGCTCTGAAGGAATGATTCACATTTTTTCATCACACTCACTCACTCGCCAAGTCATTTTTTTTATGTTCTCGTTACAATCACAAGTTTCCTAATGTAGTAGTTTATTTGGTTTTATAAAGGGGTCAATGCGAGCAATATTATCTCGAATTGGAATAAAATAATTTCCTGTTCATCACAATTTCTCTAATATATTTATATTATTACAAAAATCGACTTGAAAACTTCCTTCGCATTGTTTTTATTATACGAGACACCTTTGTAAATAAATTTCTTACTTTAATAATTATACCTTATCTATAAACAGTGTGTGTGTGTATAAAACATAAAGAACAGACCTTATTTTGCAATAAAACGTTTAATAAAAAAAATCATTTAAATAAATATCATAATGCGGTTAAAATATCAGATCCTTATTTTTTTGTCACAATAAACTATTAATCAAAACACATTACTGGGAAATAAATTTAGACAATTAATATCCATGAATTCATATATTATTTAAACAGTAATGGTCAACACGACTTCTGTTGCAGATTGATTTGCTCATTAGGTCTGGTAAATGTCTTATATATATATATTTATATATCTTATCACCTTAAAAGCGAAGGATAAGGGGACAGCAGAGATTGGGGGAAGGACAATCAGCAATAGCGAGCAGCTAGCTAGTGAGATGTGGAGCGACATGAGGCAATAACATATGTCCCATTCCACTTCCCCCAGTACTTCCGAATAATGAACCAAAGGAACCACATAATGTATCTTCGATTAGCCTGGCTATTTTTTCTCGATCAGTCTACAAAAGATTATTACAATTTGTAGATATAAAAAATATATAACATAAATATATTTAGAAAAAAAAGTCTTACTTCATGTATAAAACCAAGATGCACAAGCTCTTGTGATAACAATATGGATGTATCAGTTCGTGAAACGAGACACGTTAGTTGTCGGTTCATTTTGTCATCCATTCTTAACAATATAGTCATCTAAAATTTAAAAAACAACATAATGAAACATAATCGATATAGAATTTATAACAATAAATTATTTAAACTAACCGTCAATTCAGGAATTTCACCGGGATCCTTCGCTTTTATACTACACATCATATTAGTAATACGACGGGTTTCCACATCTAAAGGTTCGGGCGTTACGGATTTAACAGATTCAGCGGTTTCCGGTGGTGATGCAGCCCGCGTGGCGCCTGCGCCACGATTACCTCTACCATATGCCGTTAGTGGATAAATACCATATCTAAAAGAAAATCGTGTGTTAAAACATATTCATAAATCAGAAGTGGATGTGAAAACGGTGCACTTACTTTACATCTTCCACAAATTTCGCTAGTTTTTCCACATGTTCTTGTTGCGGAAGATCTGCAATTGTGTATTCGTGTAATGTTCCCCCAAAATTAGTCCACGCTAATGATTCGGTATCTTCTCTAATTACTTCGTCTGTTATAGTTTCGGATATATTTGCTTTAATTAAAAAATACAATTAGAAACAATTATTAATTAAATCGTTGCAATAAAAAATAGCGGTGGATATACCTGACGTGTTAACGAGACAATGTGCAGATAATAATTTAAGTGAATGTACTTCAAATAGTAAAGGATGAAATAGAAGTTCTTTAGCTGTCGGCCTCTTTTGGGGATCCGTATTTATACACCTGAGGATATGTTTAAATTAGTATAATTTCTGATAACACAAGGCTTGATAAAAAAAAGCGAGCTGTATTGGCACAATTTTTGTTATTGTGTTGGTACAACTGCCGTTGATGTATCTTGTTAGGTTTGCTTAGTGTGCTCACTGATTTTTTAGCTTTAGAACAAAAGGGATATATGCAAGGAATTTATGGCCAGAAACAAAACCATTATGATGCTTAAGTCTCCGTATTTGTCCTGTGACATCTACCTATTCCCAAGGATGAAAATACCCATGGAAAGATTTTGACGTTTTGGTAACATTGTGAAGATAAAGATAGAATCTCTGAAGGAGCTTGTGGTGGTCATTCCCTATGAAGAGTACTAGTTCCTCAATGACATGAACTAGCTCTATGCAGTCCAGCATTTCAGCTCATTACTAGGAAGGCGAAAGGTATTGATGACTACGCAATCGCCGCCACTGACACCAGGTAATATTCTTTTTGATTCAACCAAATTGATATATGTACATTATTATTTATTTGAGTGGCATAATAACCCTGAGGCGGGTGTTTGCCATCTGGAGGACACCTCTGTCTCAACCATGATGTCATGACTGTGACGGACGTTCACTAAGTTATCTTGGCTCTTCGAATATGGGTCAGGTCGCCAACCAAAGCCCGGGAGCCGAGCTGTCACGTGTGGATTGTAACAATAATAATTAGACGAGGTTAGGGCCAATTCGTATTTAATTTACGGTCTGATCGGGTGCCTCAGGCACCTCCGATAGTACACACATCACTGAATTGGCCTGGATAACAGCTTGGCTCGACATGGCATGTGTTCAACTCAAATCTGTGTTTAAATTCCACCTTCTACCATGACAGAAAAGGCTCATTACGGTCCGAGTCTCACATTCCTCCTGAAGTTTACAACCCGTCAACTACAACCTTTGTAAGCTCAATGTCACATCGAAAATTGCGTTCCAGAATTACTTTGAAGATTGACAGCGTTGCCACAAACGTAAGATGTATCTAGCAGGAACGATAAGGTGTTCTCCAATATACTATACCAAATACTGTCGAAATATTCAGAAAATGAAATAGGGGGATCAGTCCAGATTGTGGTTAGTCGTAAATTTTTTTCTTTATGGCAGACAATGAAAGAAATGCGAAAATTCACCATTGACACGCACCACCTGTTCATAAATACGAGGCGATGAAGAGTCTTAATATTCCTCAAAAGTTGATAAATATGGTAAGGCTTGCAATGTCGGAGGTCAGATGCAAAGTGTGTGTTCAATCTGAGTTCTCTGAAGAATTTGAGACACACCACGGTTTGAGACAGAGTGGCGCTTTAGGATGTTTGTTGTTAAACATGGCATTCAAAGGGGTAATAAGAGATTATGGCGTGGAAACATCTGACACCATTCTTAATAAATCGGTACAGCTTATCGAGGGCTCAGCGGAAAATTTCCAGTATTTTTTTTATCAAACCTTGTATAGATTTCCATTTGTAATATAAAAATCTTATTGCGAGAATAATTATTTACCTAAAAATAAAATCTTTTTGTTGAAGATCTTCTATTGATTCAACAGTTCGTACTACGTTTTCTTCTGTAACAAGCGATCCAGTATCTCCGTTACCTTGAATTTCTAATGCGGCCATTTCTAAAGCGCACATCCCAAAGGAAAATATATCCATTGCGGGTGCAACTAGTTGGGCCGCTAAAAATAACATTTTCACATTATATTAATTATATTTACATAAACGATTTAACGATAGATATTTGACGAAATACATACATCCATATTCTGGAGCTATGAAATGCATATTTTTCATATTTTCCCTACATGTTTTAACGTGATGATGAATTGCATCAGGAGCAACTGAAAATATTAAATTATATAATTTAGAAAATATATTGTGTGACCATTTTATTTTGTTTAAGATTAACTACCTGATCCTATTTTCACTAATCCATTATGTTGAATGAATATTGTATCACATGTAAGGTTCCCATGTATTATGGGGGGTGAACAGGAATGCAAATAACTGAAATATATATATATATTTATTAATTAAATATTATGATGGATACGATAACGGATATTTAATTTGAGAATTAAACCTTAAAGCGGAGAGAATTTGTGTACACCATCTCTTCCAAGCTTGCAATGGCAACCTTTTAACGTTTCTCTTAGTTCTTTTTAAAAACTGTTTCAAGGAACCGCAAGACATATATTCAGTGATGAAAATAACCTGAAATTTAAATGCAATATTTTATAAAATAATAATTGAATACATATTTTTTTAACAAATAGTTTTCCGCAAAACCAATGATTTGGCCAAAATACAACCACTTTATTTATTTTTATTAAACAGGAACTAAGAACAATGCGGTTTTTTATCAGAAGTATATGATAAGGATCTCTATTTAGATATTATTTATTTAGACCAGGGGATTTTGTTGGTGTGCAAAATAGGCAAAATGTTTTTGTTTTGGTGTATGTATGTATATCTACGTAGATTGAAGCAAATAAATCTTTAAAGATTTAATAACATACTAATTTCTCGGCATTAAATTTATTAACAGTGCCAAGTGTGCCTTTACCATCTCCAGATTAAATCAATATTAAGATATATGATGTGAAAGACGGTGAAGGTCAACTCCTGCTATTTATCGTAAAATTGAGATTACAGTCTCCAAATGACGTCAATTAACCTGTTAAAGACAGTAATCTCTGTTTCTCATGTACAATTTTAAACTATTAAATATTAAAATACACGTCTATTAAGCTCTTATGGCCGCTAGCAGTAATGTTATTTAATATTTGAGAAGCGTTGATAAGCGTAGATATAATAATATATCAGATTTAAATCATAGCCAAGTTCTTAATATATGCTTGTTAGATTGCCAAAAAAATTGATTGTGTTAAATTTTTATAAAACGCATTGAATTTATTAATTATGAGTTCAATATAAATTGATTGCGTTGGATTTAAATGCGTTTGATCGCTACTAACCATCCTGTCAAATTTATGACAGAACTATATTAGAATATCAATTGATGCATTAAATTATATTATAAATAAAGTCCAACATACCTTAGGTTTGTCATTGTGCGTATCTGTCCAATATCTGTGGAATTTGACAATATTGGGATGTTCCAATTGTGTGAGATTATCAAATACCAATTGTATCTTGTCCTCCTGGGCTTTGAAATTTTTTCTTTCGGAAAACTGTACTTCGTTCCATACAACTTCGACACCTTCCTCTGTGTCCATAGCAAGGTGAGCGCAATCAATGCCGGGAACATCGCGCTGGTCGACCTATAAAGAACGAGATAAAATCACGTAAACATAACACAATAAATTTGATAAGAGATTACAATTTCATTGCATTTCTTTATTTATTAAATATACAGCATCTTTAGCAAATTATCAGCTCGTTGAAACAATTATGTTTGGAACACTGCCAGTTGTCTAGCGGCAGCCTTCACCATTTGCAACCAGCCAGCACAGGAAACATTGAATACGTTAATATTGCATATATTGAAGTGCAAATATTATAAATTAAAATTTGCATGGAATAATTTTAAACAAAAAAAAAAATTAATAACGTTACGTACGTCCGAGTCCTTGAATTTATTTAGAATCAATTAACATTTAGCAAACACGCAAGCATGGCGAAAACTACTTAAAATTGAAGTCATCGAGTTTTGTTGGTTTGGCAGACGAGACGTAAATATTTGAATAAATAGCTTGGCAATGGTCAGCGGGAACAGATCTTCGAGATTTGGCTCAAAATGCAGGTGGCGCCGGCAGTTTCGCCAGCGGACAACGTCCCGCATGCCGGGGGCACTGCCAGACGCCCTCTGAAATAAATTATGAAATTTCGGCACCTGCATCCCTCATCGTGCATTTTGTTGTAGTGGAAATGCAATTGCGAAGCGTTTGAAAATAGAGCTGAAAGGAATTTATTTCGCGGTACCTTGGCATCTGTTTTTGATGAAAAAATTGTTTCAGCAAAAAGTCGGAATTTTCGCGTACGCACACTGATTGATTTCAGACATGAACGTTTTGTGTGTTCTTATTTTATTCTCTGTAACAGTGAGATAATTTAAATATAGTTACTCTTCGAAATATGACCAGCTTGATTTTCGATGTAAAATAATCAAAATCTTTGATGAATTTGTTGTCGGAAAAACAGACGAATCAGAATCATTTTTCATGCAATCATGAATATTTCAGAATAATGTTCTTTCAAGTTTGATAACAATATGAACTTTATTAAATAAAATGGAGCCGATATTATCGTACGGTTTACTATACAGCGCAATTTCTAACTTGACATTGACGATGAACTACTAATTACAAATTTAATGGAGAATAGTTCTAAAAGAAATGATAAAAACTTTTGGCCGAATTAACAAAGGAACCAATAAAAAAATATCTTTGGAATTATACACTTATATATATATATCTTCGAAGGTAATCCGCCTTATTCGGCAAAACTAAAAATAAATCGTGCAATTCTTTGATCGATGTTTGAGGTCAGTTTATGTCCAAACTGTGCCGAAAGAAGTACACATCTGTATCTTGTAGATATTTTATTTAACATTATATTTGCCACGAGATGAAATGCTATACACTGCGAAACTGCAGCACCCCAAGCAAATTGAGAAAACATATATTCCTATATATGTATGTGTCTACTGATTATGTGTATACAAAAATATAAATTTATATTTATTAATATGGTCGAATCGTACGCGGGCGTTGTTACTCTGCGCAGAGCAAAAGCGCTATCTGCTTGTCTGGCGTCGTGTATTGGATGGATGCGGCCCGGTAGCGGAGTGGGGGGGGGTCTCGTCGCTAAGCGCCGTGTCGCGCTGCGACTCGGTACAGTCATACTGACTCACAGATTCTTTGAGCCTGTCACTTATTTTATTATTGTTAATATTATTTAGTATTTTTATCTCATCTTATTTTTTATATTTAAAGTAAAAAGAGCGAAATATACTTTTTTAATTTTTAATATTTCACCCACGAGCCGCCACCGATACCAAATATAAGATGGCCGGCCAACCCTCAAGCTGACGAATGACCAATTTGATACTAAAATGGTGGCCACTTATTAGAGATTTTTTATAGTCCACAGCTACATCGAAATCACATTGATAAATCGAGACAATGAGACTTCGATGTCATATGAACTATCACAGACGAACAAAAACAAAACAATGAATTAGGAGTTAATCTGTGAGATTTTACTACATCTTTTGAGACCTATGGAGCAAAAACTACGTTTTCGAAATGCTGCCGATGTTCAAAACTGTATAAACTGTACAAAAATAAATATTTAACTCTTTAACTACTATAACAGTTGGCTTCGAACCTTTTTTTCGGTTCGGCTTTTGTTCCGGTTCAATTTTAAAAATATATCGGTTCGGTTCCGCTTTTAGTTTCGGAAAAATAACAGCAATTCTCAGTTTTCAGTTCAGCTCTGATTGATTATTTTTCTTTTGTTTATTAAAAATATATAATAAACCGATATGAAGCGTTATTTCTTTTCGGTTCAACTCCGGTTTTTCGTTCCGACAATAAAACGGTTTTCGATTCACTTCCGGTTCGTAGCCCTGAATAAAATAAAAATATTTAATAAATAATCATGCTCGTTTCTTTTTGGCCCCTCTAATATATTACAACGAGGAGTTGCAAATTATTCAGACAAAATTGGACATGTTCCTAAGAATAACCAGCACCGGGGCACCGCCGACACACTTCAAGATGCCTTCGTGGATATCTAATTAAATTAATGAATTTTTTACAAAACACCCCAGATACGCATTTGTTGGGTAGTGGGGTGCTTTGAGTTCACTAGTACATATTCACATATTATTAGCAAGGAGACGTGTTTAACTGCACGTTCAGCAGCGTCGGTAGTTAAAAGTAGAGTAGAATCAAAGAACGAAGAGTGGGGAAGGGAGTACAGTAATACCCCCAATAGCGTCCCAACTTTCGCGTAATCAGGGGTATTACTGTATTTGATTATTGACACTGTGGCGAAGCAGTATCTGGTTCTTGAGCTCTTGCAATAGAATGACTACACCACGACAGAAATTTATATTTTATTTAATTAATAACAGCACTTCTTACTAATTAATTATTATAATCACCAGTGTGTTTATTATGTTTTTTGACATGACACATATTTTTTTGTTTCATATGTAATTTGATACCGTAAAATATTCTATAAATTAAGCTAGAGTATTTTAATGATATGGTAATAATAATTAAAGAGCATATATATTATTAACTTAAGAATAACAATATTTTATAATTATCTTAGCTCTTATGTTAACATCTTTGTTACGTTCATCTCGAATTGCTTTCTTCGCACAATATCAATACAAAGAAAAACGTAATATTTTATTAAATTATTGAAAAAAATGTGCATACTTTATTCATATTTCGAATGCCGCAAAATAATTATATCTCAAACCGATACAAAAAAATCTGGCAAAATCACACGGCAGTGATAGAATAGCTCTCGCTTTCAACGAAATGTGAATATCAAACGCGCTAAAATTAAACCAGATAGCCGAAGAAAATAGGGTCAATACGTTTACAAAAATAATTTTGATCGCCAATCATCTCATTGTATATGGTATATCAGATGACTTGATTGACGTTAGACAACGACACGAATACCGAAACATGATTAGGGGCCATTTCATTACAGCATTACTAAAATTCTATTCAAATTTTTGGAATTTGTCGACGGATCGCGTGAGTTTATTTTCTGGGACGGATAGCACGAATTGCGACGTAATTTTGATGAAAACATTTTTCTGTCGATATTAAAAAAAATAAAAAAATTCATACATATTTTCACCGGCAGATTATATTATCCCAACGGGATCGATATAACCCCACTACGGATTCGAAAAAAGGCGTGGGTCAATATTTAATAGTCGGATTGATCCCGTTACCGATGGTTTAATTTTTGAAAAGCCATCTTCGTCAAGTACGAAAATAAAACGTTGAGTTGTTCACTGTGTGTCATGCATGATTCACGACGATTGCTTGCATGAGATGTTTCTGAAATAAGTCTTATTACACATCGTCATCATCATCACAATAATGAAATTGTCCATAACAAACAAAAATTTCAATTGCACAATTAACCAATACACACTCGAGAAGATTTTACAATACTTCCATTATTTTATGCATACGTTGCATCTTGACTTGTGGCATAGTTTAATAATTGAAAAGGTTCATTAAATTAATTTGCTATACGTTTAACAAAGAAACCGTCACCCCTAATTCTTGTACGTAAATCACTACTTAAATTACAGAAAACTTACAATTATGTACGCAAATAAGCTAATGGTATTAACTCAATGGCAACGTATATACACCGAAGTGTACATTTTTTATATTTTTAAGAACAATGGAACCCCTATATGCGTCACATTTTGATGACAAAAATGTTTATATTCGTTATGATATTTTATTTTCAATTAATTTTAATTAGACAAATTGCCTATAATCAAATTAATAATAAATAGCAAATTAATTTTTATAGCAATGCTAGTAATGACTGCAAAATAAAAGAATCATTAGTTTGCCACACAGAAAACTCGAGAGTTTTTAGGAAAAGGTTCATTCAAAAAAGGAACTTAAATGTAATGTGGGTGGCTAACAATAAAGCTTGGATTACGAGGCAGGTTGTCCTGAAATGGATTCATGACCTGTTTGTCCCAAGCTTATATGTGTTGCCCCAGCCATAAATTACCGGAGGAGTTCTTTTTGTTTTTTTTAACAATGTTTCTCCGCTCTCAGCTGTATTCAAATTATATATTTACAAACAACTAACTCCTCTAATCCGATCTATGAATCACCAGATTATAGCACTTTAACAAACCTTATAAAGAATGTATGTTTCAAGTTTCATTTTATAAAAATCATTTCAACATTGCGAGGATAATCTATATAGAAGAACTGTTGGCGCTTAGAGTGTAAAGAAAAAAATGTGGAGGAAAATTCATTAATCAAGATCTATTAAATGGCCAATAAATACTTCTAACGCTATAGAAATGCTATAAAATTAGAATTAGTACGAAAATATCGCCGTAGTAAACTAAAACATATATGCATTAATGGTACTGGGCGTAATTACTAGTGTTTTTTATTAGCGGGATCCAAGCGGTTAACAGTCAGAGCCGGGAAATATTAGTCAAGTTCTTTATTAACGTAGCCGTGCCGATGCCTATTTGGGACCCCAAGTTTTTCATTTTTATCGAATAACTCTTTTAAATTAATGTAAATCCTACATAACACAATCTGTAAAACATACATGTAAACATAACAAAAGTATTTGTCTAAAAAAGTCTAGAGAATAAATATTATAAATAATCATTGACCTTTATTGTCCGCAATTGCGAAAAAAGAATAAAAACAACAATATTTCCTTTAGTTGCCTTGGCCGCGATGTTCTTTCTCGTTCGTATCCGGTACGATGTGCCAAGTGCGAGTGAAACGTACTATTGACACGTAACCCCGAGAGCTCGGCGGTCGGCAGTCTGCGGCAGGCTATCTCCGAGTGTGCGTGTTATTTATGCGACATATTGATTAGTAGAAAAATCCAAAATATCGACCAAATTATGAATTATATCACGAATAACTATTTTTATTCTCAGAATAAACCATTTAAAAAAAAGCTAAGAATGATGAATTCATCAATAGCTTGAATTGAAATGCTTGGGGTCTATTTTCCATTATAAATAGATTCCCTTCAAACGACGCGGTTATTTTCGAGCCACCGTGACGGATCCGATAATGAATTTTCTTGTTCTTTTTTTTATTATTTTATAGTAGTGCATCAAACCGTTATTTTTTTCGTTTCGGTTGGGTTTAAATAGAAACAATATGTTCCTTCAGAATATTCGTTTTTTTCGATTTTCGGTTCAGCTCCGAGTGATTATTTTTAGAATGTTTTTATTTGTACTAAACAAAAAAAATACTACCATAATTATTAACACATAAACGACGGGAAGATTTTTATTGGATTTTGCGGTGTATGGGCTGATTTCGTAAAAAAAAATGCTCAAAAAACGATCTCTTTAATAAAATTTAGAAGATACGGAGAAACAAAGCAATTGAACTTGAAACTAAAAATTAGTTAACGAAATAAATAAACCCAATATTATTCTGTTCAGTTCCGGTTCGAATTTCTGTTCGACATATGTAAATTACATTTTACAAATCTTCCGAATTCGATTGATTGCTGACCAATGATACGTAAATTGTTGTTATTGCATAAGCTATTCATGTTACAGCACTCGAAAATTAATATCCGTATGTTGATGAGGGAGGGTTTCTGTAATTTATTTGCGTAGTTAATATAAGCTATAATTTTAGCCAAAGTCATCATGTACAGTATTCAATAACCTTTTTTAATATTTAGGAAATATCGATTTTTAAACTCGATATATTATTTAAATCTCAACTTGTAAAATATGGAATTTTCATTAATTGTCGCGCAACATATGGCATACGTTCCATAAGTTACCAACTGCTGAACTATATAATTCGTCATTGGACTGTAATGACCAATATATAATACATCGAAACTTATATAATCTGACAGATGGTAGCTCGCAAACTCAATTTAATTCAGCACATGAAATATTGGCCCTCACAAAGTTGTAAAACATATTCACACGAGCAATAAGAGAAAAGTACGCAATTACATTCGGAGCCTTGGATCACACAAAACATTAAAAAGCATGTCGTCATAAATTGCGAATACCTGATGGGAAATTAGCGACCGTCCCGTATTCGGTAATAATGATTAAAATAGCAAGGAACAATCAATATTGTCGTGGGTTCCGACTATAAAATTGCTTAGGGAGAAAAATCGAAGCGGAAAGCCGAATCAGAACAAAGCATTCAATATTTATAGGAAAATACGACACACTAGAAATCTCGTTTGTCTGCCAAAATCACAATATCGTGTGTTTATTCTAACGACAGCACTGACCTTGGTTATGCATTCGAAAGAAAAATAATCATTTTTTTGCGATGTATATATATTAGACGGCGGTGAAAATTATAAGAGCATAAAGACAATATTTAAAAGAAAATCGATAGAATATATAATTGGCGCCGACACATTGTTTTCCGGGAAAAATAATGACACATCCATCATCTCGATTGATCACACCGTGCGAATGATGCGTATGTGAATTATGAGTTGGCATGATTCAATCTCTGGATTTTGACCGCTTATTCGGCCATACATCATTGACATATATTTTGGCAGTGCACCAGCATTAAACGATGGATTAGCACACCGCAAAATTGAACGATAATTCGAAACCCGACGCAGATTAACACTTCGGAACGGTAAATACACGGCGAAATTTAAACAATGCAGAAAATCCGAGGAACGTGCATGGGCGCACGTACAAAACGTATTAAACGCGGAAAATTATGCCCCATTGTACATTCGGCCCAAACGATTCAAAACTAAAAATAATAAGTGGAACATGCAAATTGCGCGAAAAAATCCCACACCAAACACACCATTGTGTTGCGCGGCTGAAACGTCTTCGCCGATACGCTGATTGTACGCAATCGAACGTGGAGCTCAGGATGGACCGCCTTTGTTTACTTGCTCTGAAAAATAACGTATTTATCAGTCCGTCGACTCATAATCTGGATGAGTTATGAACCCACGTACGCATTCGGTTCTAGCAGTTAAACGTTGAAGTGGGCGAACTCCATGCATCGAGAATGAATGCAAACCCATTGTTACTTGACGCAAGGCAACAATACGACCATATTTTACGCTAAATTAAAAATATTTTCGATTTTGACATAAAATAATTCAGCACACGTGCGAATGTGCTATCCGCAAATATACGAAACGTGTGTCGACGATAAGATTGCACGTATAATTGCCAATACGCAAATGTTAATTGCATCTCACACTTGTTCCAACCACGGTCGACAATGAAATATTGCAAAGTATGCTAAAATAACATTGTCGCAAAGCGTCTATTTTCTTTTCGGAATACAAATAGCGACGCTTTATTATTAGACTGGAATTCGCGATTGGGTTAAATGTGTGGGCGTTCAAGTGTACATACACACAGTCATAAATTGCAGTAATGTCATTTTTGCGCACACACACACACGAATACGTTTGTCAATTATATCCTACATAAATAGAGTAACTTCCGCGACTCCAAAAATATTGATGAAAAAAAGATCATAATTTGCAAATCTGTAGTCAGATCAGCCGATAAATCATAAGGTATTGGCTAACAATAAAGTGCATTATTTAAGAATAACCTTCGCACGCGCAGCTGATACAAAAGAATAAGAAAAAACTTATAAATAAATAAGAAATATAACATTCTTCACCCACTGCTGATATATGGCCTTCACAGACTTTCGAATGCAAGTTGAGATCCAGACTAGAAATTCATCTCACAGTGTACTATGAGGATTCTCTTATTTTTTATTTCACTATTTAACGATGGATGAATGGCATGACAGAAAAATTCCGAAGCGTCACTCACCCATATAGAGGTTCCATAAAGATTTTAATCTAGCCATGACGATGTTTTTTTTGTATTTGGTTAAAAAAAGTCTAATGAATAAATATTATAAATAATCATTGACCTTCATTGTACGCAATTGCGAAAAAATGAAAACAGCAATATTCGCATCTGTAGCTTTCTCGCTCGCATCCGTACGATGTGCTAAGTGCGAGTGAAACGTACTAATGACACGTGCCGCGAGAACTCGGCGATCGGTAGTCGGATATCGCCGAGTGTGTGTGTGTTATTTACGCGTGATATTGATTAGTTTAAAAACCCAAATGAAGAATTCGTCAATATCTTGACTTGAAATGCTTGGGGTCTCTGATAGACCCCCTTCGGACGACTCGGTTGTTTTCGAGCTGCGGTGAGTTAAATCAGTTAAACATGCTAGAGTAATGAAACTATCACGATTACATTCCTCCCTGATCAATGTTATAAAAAAATGCAGAATTCATAAATTTTATCAAAAGGTTAACTTTGTTACCCACAAGTCATGAAACTTGGGTATTCTGATCATAGCACGGTGGTAACACAAGCCGTCTTTTTTTTAATAAAATATGGCTTCCATCTCTGACCATTATGTTCAAACAAAGAATGCGATTTTTTAACCGACATTTGAAAACTAATTTAGAGCAAATGAAAATTTATTTCTGTGGAAGAACTTTCCAAAGAAGACTTGACAGAAATTGAAGGATATTGAGTTGCAAATTAAAGCGAAAGAAAATAATTATAAAATCTTTATAAAAAAAAATGCAGAAGCTTTAAACCAAATTAACGTTAGAATTATATGACTATAATAAAGTTAGAAAATAATAATGACTCGGAGATTGCTAGAATTTTTTAAGCTAAGTCGAGTGAAATTGTATTAAACCATTTCCAATATTGAATTGGATATTTTACTACGTATTGGCCCAAAAGATTTTTTAGAAAGCATAATGAACCAAGTTTATTTTATTTAATAAAAAATAATTACCTTTATTGAATAGATGCATTTTATTCATTTTCAATTCATTTCAAATTAATGGGAGTAGATCATAGATTCGACTAAAAATGATCAGAGTGGGGAGGGTTAAGCTAGTACTCATCTGCTATAAAGAAATGTTAGACGAAGAAAAACAACCGAAATAAAACTGACAAATATCTTAGAAAGTTGTGAAGGTTTAATAACTTCAATAAGAAAAAATAAATATTTGGGATCAGAAAATATTAACGTTGAATTGATATTCAACTTTTACAATTAACGGATTTTATAAAGAATGAATAATAACGTATTGCAGAGCAAGCGAAAGATAAATAAAAGTATTTTTATAAAAAACGGCAAATTAGCAAAGGAATTAAAGAGAAAAACAAAAAATCTGGACATTTTTTAACAAAACTACAAGTTTTGTTAAAAAATGTTATAAGAAATGAGAAAAACTATTCAATCATATTTTTTCGAAAGAAAGTCCAGAAAATGGTACGCTTCAATATATCTTCAACAACATTATTAATATTGAAGCCTTTGCACTCCTTAATCAAGTGTGACCGAGGCTGTGAAATCGGTTTCGAAGTTACAAAATGAAAGAGAAGCTGATCATCATCGTCAAAGACATCAACAGTCAAGAATGAAACCTTCATGCTTGTTAACATTTTTTTACCATTACAATGGAGAGCGTAAGTATGCAGGGCAATAAAAAATACAAAATCCTGTCTCAGGAATAAGAAAAGAATTTGAGGCGAATCACGTGGGATCCTATCCATCAAATCTCAGTGGCTCATCCCAGTGGAGATGATGTAACAACTTAAATGAATAAGCGTATCGCATCTGTTTAATTGAACACAACTGAATTCAGAATCTAGCCGAACCAGAAACTGGAATTCTTACTAAGCCTTCCGAAAAAGATCTTGGTAATGGTGCTGGACTTAAGATTGGCGCTCCAGCTTGGCCAGACCCACAACGACACCGGATCAAGAAAAGAATTATGATATTCAACTAAATCTTGATAAATATTTAATGAAACGCCCTACGCTTCGTCAACTTCAATGCCTATTATACCTCTGGTAATATTATAAAATAAAATTTGTTAAAACACACTTTTCAATGCGTTTTTTACTACGCTAGACAATATGATGTATATATTTTCATGAACCAATTATGTACGAAAGTCAAGGACCGCCAAGCATATATGAATCTACGTCTAAGACTTTCCGCATGAAATTCGACTTACGACCATGTCGACTTATAATAAACCGAGGTGGAAGAGTTACGACCGAGTGGCGGAGGAGTTACTGTATGTTACGACTAACGCGATAGAGAATGATTGATTTACGTCTGTATTGATTTTTATTTCAAAGTATACTAATTTATAGGATAACCATAAATATTTACATAATTCGATTTTCGTTTGAAAGGATAAATTTAAAAAAAATAAAAACAATATGTGATGATTGCTATATGTGAGAAATAAAATGAGGCTTATGATAAGAGAAAAATGTCGAATTAATTTACGTATAAAAAATTAATTCATTGCATTAATTTGCAACATACCTATAATACGACGTCCGCGACGCACAGTTCGAAAAACACGGCTCCAGACTATGCACTACATGGTTATGCACTTGACACCTGAAAATCATCAATTTATGGAAAATTTCATAATAATTAAAAAAAACATATTGGCAAATAAAAAAATGAAAATAGCGCATTTTTTTTTTAAATCTCAAAACATTAAACTAAATTTATCCTTTCAACAAAATTAAATTGGAATAAGTCGTTTGGCACGTGCGAAAATTTTTTGGTTAAAATTCATCATTTCCCACACCTCCGCAACGATGTTTACCGCAGAATTTTCTTTTTTCCCGTATAGATATGTGTCGCGATCTTGACCTTAATGCGTCCATGAAACAAGTCAGTAAATATAGATTTTCTAGAGATATACGAAAGAATGAAACTAATGGCTTGCTTCGCAGTAATAGATGTAATTGCGACGATCTATTAATTGAATAAATATTTACGCGCGCATAACTTCCGTGATCGATTGCTGAAAGCGAATTTCTAATAATTAAAAAAAATATTTGCGAATTCCAGCAAAAGTGGTTCGCCATGAAACTGGTCACATTACACACTAATATGTATGCGCATTGTTCAATGCGAACAAAAATTGTCAACGAGTTCGATAACTCGAATATTAATGACGTAAAATTATTGTCAGTATCAAAATCTCCTCGGATCACATAAATGTGAAAGTATGTCACAAGACTTAACATTAAAGCAATTTATTCGTAATCCAATTAAACACACGGGAACGTATATTCGCTAATAAAACGCGAATAATGTATGTTATACAATAAAATATTATAGTAACTAACAGAAAACTTTCGTGAAAATTAATAACTTGAGAATACATTGTCAGAACAGCTGATGTTTTAATGAGACATTGCTTATTTTTAAGTGCATTATTTCAGAATAATTTTTACACAAGCAATTTATGCAATAAAACGATAATTAACCTTCTCCTGTTTAGTCGAATCTATGAGTTATTCTCATTATATTTTTTTACAAATTTATTAATAGATATTCATTGGGATAATGAATAAGAAACATCTATATGGTTTAATCTGATATCCCAATAAAGAAAACATTTTTTTTTTAATTAAATAAAACATAACTTCGTTCAAGTTTTCTAAAAAAATTTTTGGGCCAATACGTCTGGCCCATGTAGTGAAAAAGGTTCAAATTAAGAATAATTGTGGAAATATAACATTCTTCTGGCATTGTTAAACATTTCAGAAGGATGGTATCGGAATTTAGACCAACATGAAATAAAATCGACATGTTTTGAAAAAAAATAACAATAAAGACTGAAAGAGAAGGAGAGAAGAAAAAAATGCAATGAAAGTTCTTTAAAGAATTGTTCATAATTGTTCTAAAAATACAGAAGTACTAACCCTTTGGTTGTTTAGATGTTTCTGGCTGGTACAATAAACAACGTTATATCGTAGTTCAGCAGTCAATGGATATTGAATCATGAACTCAAGGACCAGCAATCTCTGGTACTTCATGGTTCCTTTAAATATATCTGAATTAAAACTACTGAGAATGCCAGAAGTTTGAAACTGTATAAAACATAGAAGACATTATATCCCTAAATAAGATCAACTTATTTAATGTAATAACAATCCACTGTCAAAATCGACCGTGTTTCTAAGAAAAATTGAATACGAGCTTCAACTAAGACAATTATTTGGAAGATTGATAAAAACAAAGCTAATTAAAAGTTAACGTTGAACATTTCACCCAATTTGTCGAAATGTTTTAGAGAACTTCACCAATAAAGATTAGATGGGGATCGAAGAATAAGCAGTTGCTTTCAACAACAAGAAATGATACAAGCCTGAAGATCTTTAGATACAAATTTTTACCTGTTGCAAGGGAAAATAGACTCATGGATATGTAAATATTTTTTTAAATAAAAATTGATGAATATTACAGAAGAATGAAGTGAAGTGTCTTCAACAAGGATAAAGATCTTATGCATTATTTGTTATACAACTCAATTTGGAAGTTGACATTGAAGATCAATCAATTCATTGAAAATTTTGAAGTAGAACTTTCACTTTTAACCCATCTGTCACGGCTGGTAAAAAAACTGCGTCGTTCGAAGGGGGTATCTCAGAGACCCTGAGCATTTCGAGTCAAGATATTGATGGAGAATTCAATGGATTATTCTAAGAATGAAAATAGTTATTCATGATATGCTTCATAATGTGGTCGATATTTTTGATTTAACTAATTAATATGATGCGTAAATAACAACGCTCTCGACGATATCTTGCTGTAGACTGAGCTCTCGCAGCACATGTCATTCGTACGTTTTACTAGCATTAGGCACATCGTACCGGATGCGAGCGAGAAAAACCACCGCGTGCGTAGCAGTGAGTTTTGTTTTTTTTTTCGCAATTGCAGACAATAAAGGACAATTATTTATTATATATATTTTTTAGAATAGAAAAAAATTTTGACATTAAGAGTTATTCGAGAAAAATCTAAAACTTTGGATACCCTTCGGTACTTCGGACCTCCAATATTATAAACTAAACTAAACAGTGGCCTTATAACCCTGGGGCGGGTCTTTGCCACCTGGAGACACCTCCGTCTCAGTCATGATGTTATGACTGTAGACAGACGTTCTCCAGGTTATCTAGGCTCTTCGAATACGGGTCAGGTCGCCAGCCAAGAGCCCGGAAGTCCATCTGTCAACGTGCGGATTGTAACAATAATAATCAGACGAGGCTATGGTCAATTCGTATTTAAATCACTGTGCTACGACCACCTCCTGTAGCAAACACGTCACCGAATAGGCCTGGATAGCGGCCTGGCTCCTCATAGCTCCGTAGAATCTACGAAACTACGATTTGTGCCCAACCGCCATCGCCACCACGTCTAATACCGGCACGCGACAACACTCGATTCTGTATCTAATATTATAGTATCATACATTACTTGTGGCTTCAGTGGCGTTTTTATTTCATGTGAAACTGCATCAGCATGCAACTCCGGAAATGAAAAATCAAAAACTTGGGGTATCTCATATAGTCACGGCTAGGTTAAGATAGTAACATAGTGGTAAAAATAAAAGAGCAGTAAATCCCCTTATACAACAAGACATTATTTGCATGCTCATTAGATAAACCACCACAACTAGCTCCCATTGATACTACATCTCAAAATGCATTCATAAATGTCTGAATTATTATTTTGGATAGATGTGGGAAGAAATCAATTTGTATCCAAGTACTGAGTATTCCCAATGCTCGTTAACTAGAATATTTACGCGAAAATCAGTTTCTCTTGCACGCATGATTCGAAAATTATAATGCCATACTCATGCATGACTAAGAAGCAGACGAAATATATTCATTCAGAGCCATAATTGTAACCAGGATACATTTGATGAACTTTAGCTGCATACCATATGCCTGCATATCCGGCGGGCTGACTAATAAAAGGATGTTCTTGTACGGACAGTCGTGAATTTTTTTTAACATTTTGACGCACAATCGGCGATAGAAAGTCGCAATGGAAAGTGGAATATATGCATATTCGCCACAATCGATCACACATAAAGATTTTGCGCACACGGCCATTTTACGAGCGGCGCAGTAAATGTATTTAGAGGTTGTTAAGAGATCGGTCGGCAAGGGGGCCATCAAACGTTTTACCACCGCTTATTTCACAGAGTTAGTGGCCGAGTGGAGAGTGGGGTTTATTTGTGGTGATGCTAATTTCACATTACTCCTAAACTCATAGAAACGGTATTCGTCTGTGGTGTAAAAGTAGCATCGTGGGTCACATGCATATGGCGGCATCTGACCAACTGCATGCACATTGTCTCAACGCTGCATCGGAAGACGTATAGAAATTTGCAAATAGAAGAAAACCGGTGAAATATTGCAGTCGTGCACATAAAGAACAAAGTAGAAAGTCTGACAGACCGGCCTCAGTGAGTGCATACTTAATCTGAAAATTTTAAATTTATCGCCAGCATCCAATCTCTGAAATTACTTTGTATTTGTATGTTAATAGCGGTTATTAGGATGAAGAATATTAACGGCATATGCTCTCTACACGTTTACAATGAAAAACCGCCACAACTCACATATAAATTGTCGTTAGATTTAATTGATTATGAGTGGTATATCTACTTGTAAACTTATATAAATTAAGAAATCAATACAATAATTGACATAAAGAGCCCGTGCACATATGTGCTATGTTTGTTATTAATTGAGTAATCAATCATATTGCATTAATATGCAATCTCGACGTGTATAAAATAAAACACACATGACTTGTAGAAAAAGTAATCGTATCCAACATCACTTCATATAATCTGTAAATTAATCCATTAAAAAACACAATTAACCGCGAATAAATGCGGTGTTTCAATATATAGACTAACAATTAAATTTGCACTTCGATATATTCTAATTTAGTCGGCACCCACGCGGATCGTTGCGGTTTTCCTTCCTACGCTTCAAAACCTACGATCCATCGCGTAGATTAAGGCTACGACGTACAAAAATAGGAAAAGGATAGGCAATTAAATAAATTGCAACGAGCCTTGCAAATTTCGTTTTATTTGCTGCAAATAAAATAATGTATGCACGCAAAATCGTCCTTTATGATACCAGATGTCTGGTCAACCCGGCGACATTGTATGCAATGCATTCCGGTTGCCATAATGCATATCAGATGCATCAGAAAGCTGCACGAATGCCCTCCGATACATCTACTTAGAGTTAACAAATTTTGTCTGAACACGTGAATTTGCATAAATATGAATAAAATCATCTTTTTTGTTGGAAAGTCGGAAATTTGTACATTTTACATTCTAATGTGAGTTTGTTCAAAGAACGTTATATATAAAGATGTAGGATTGGATGTATGTTTTCTTTCAGGAGCTTCTTGCCACCAAGAGCAATATTAAAAAATATACCCAATATTTTCCATTATAAATATACCCCCTTCGGAGGACGAGGTTGTGTTCGAGCCGCCGTGACGGATCGGTTAAAGACACATGCACAGGAATAATGTAGATATGTTATGTCGAGTGTTAAAAATCATATGAATCATTTTCAGATCGGTAGACACGTCAGTAACCCCAAGGTTTGGATTCCATATTAAGTGAGTGAGGGTAAGCTAGCCTAAAAGATTTCCAAATGTGATTCGTTGTTAACTCAGAAAACGATATTTTTTGAAAAAAACGTCGAGAGGGAAAGAAAATTGGTTCGTTAAATCAGCCCTTTTTCATTTTCGGATCAGCTGATAGCTAATTATAAGCTGATTTAGAAGAGGCAAGAAATTTGAGACCAGATCGCGTACCACCGTGGGGTTGAAATTGTGTCATCTTTAACGAGCGACTTCTCGCGGACAAGACTATTAATTTTGACGCGTACTATCCGGATACAGTGGAACTCCCAATTACATTACTCGCCGCAAATCCCCCAATTGCGCGGTCGCATTCACATACAGTCAAACGTTGGCTGCGTCTGTGTATACGACAGGTGCCAGGTCATACGCCCACACAGCCGGACAGCTTCACTCCCCCAATTACACGACTCCAAATTACACGGTCCCGTTTTAGTGTTAGTGGGGGTTTAACTGTAGGAGTGTCTTGTAGCTAAAGGCATTCACGGAAATTACTTGGAAATATTTAAAACCAGCTTCTATTTTCACCCGACTTCGCCCCTACAAATTTTCATTTAATTCTTTTGGAACCACCTTCAATACCGAAGAGTATTTACAAAATATTTTTTATACTAGCAGCAGCCTATCATTGACGAACTGTCACCAGTCTCTGCTTCGTAATATCCTGGACCAATCTTCTATAAAAGCATTGAATATTTTTTCATGGACGTCCTCTTGATCTATGCCGCTGTAGGTCCACCAAATCAGTCCATTTTTGCTGCGCGTCTTCTTTAAGTATGGAACCTAATCATTGTTTCTATATTAACTAGGATTTTAAGTATTTGTGTTGATGTCTTCTTGTCTAACTTCCACAAAACCCTTATCTTAAAGATGCGAGCTTCACTGAAAATTCTATAGTTTAAACCCGAATTTTTTTCGATCCAAGAATTTTTTTATTGTCTAAAACAGGCTCAATGCTATAATTGCACTACATTTCTGAACAAATATTTGATGCTGAGTTCATATAAAAAAAATGTTCATATACCATAGGAATCGCCTATAAGGGTTAATGCACTCAAAATCAATTGATTTCGGCGTAGAATATCCGAAATGAATAGTGCCAAATAACAGGAATATGGTTTTGCAAACAACAACATCAATAAACGATTGTGGGTCGCCAGACACGACAGAATCCGCTCGATTGCGTCGCAATTTTTTTATTTGCATTCGGTTCGTCTACCGCAAATGGTTCAACACGACTGCCGGGACAACAATAGAAGAATAGACGGATCAAACGGCAGACAACGACCAAACGGAAACTCTCAATGTCTCGCATCATTTATGCAATGCACGGCAGTGCCAATCTCGTCTGTTCAAACTGCGTGCAAAAACGAATAGCACACAAATCAAATATTATCAGCGCGGTCGGTACATTCCTCTCGATTGTGTTTGCTATTCAATTAGCGACGTAAATACCGGACATTTGATTGTAACGCGCGAGTGGACATCTTTCGAAAGATTAGCAATCGCTTATATTTACATAAAATTATCCACTGCGTAGATTAATTCCGCATTTATACACAAAGACGAGCATTAGTAAATTCTGATTAACGTATTTACTCGAATGTTGCATGGAGGCAAACGTGATTATATTGTAATGACGCGTTTGATAGAGATCCAAAGAAAATTCAAGGAAAATTCATCGAGCGTCGAGGTCGCTCTTTTTTAAATACTGAAATGTTTGCGAGATTAATTCAGCCGATGATAATGACACGCGTAGAGAATCCGAGACATTCATAAACTAGTGCAATCAGTCCCCATCAAATCCGTGTATATTTTATTTATACGTTCGAATATAAAAATGAGTTAAATTGTGAAAAACGACGCAAAAAGTATGACTCAGTATCGAATTCGATAAAAAGCGACTAGACGAAATAAAAACGATAACACGCGTGTCCGAGACAAGCCGGCGGCCGGAAACCTTGAGTTGATCAAGTTAGTACAATTGAATAAGCATCAACGGGTGAAATAGAGGCGAGCAGACTCGGCCCACGAAATCAGGAAACTAATTGACGTTCGCGCCAAAATTGACAGAAAGCGAATTGGTTTCGCGAGGTAGGCCGGCCACTGGCAGATGTCATTTTTAAAATAAACAATGTCGCCGCGGCCAATTAGGTTTATTTGAGTTTGTCAAACAATGTCGAGGCCGTGTCGCGGGCGCTGGACGATTGCGGACCATTGATACATGTTATTTTAACAGTTCACAAAATGTCAGACCAAGGGCGAAACGCGCATGCGCACCACGCCGGTGCGCAGTAACTTTGCGCAATCGATTGTTATCGTTATTAAAATTTCAAGGCCGCACAGCCAATGCACATTGCCAATTGCAGGAGAGTGTGCACATTAACCCATTGCTATTCGGGATGCGAATCACGTTTCGCTACCGTTGAACGTGTGTCACCGGTGACGCATCGTTCCTGCAAGCTCCACATTGCGGCGCCATATTTATCATAGCCAATTGACGAAATTCGCTCTTGGCCTCCTGGCCAATTTATAAATTAGGTTCGTTTTGGAACAGCGGTCCTCCGTTTGTACGAGCGCGTATTTATTTTTTTCTGTACTTATCGAACTTTTTCGAACCATTTGGCGAGATGAATAAAATAATTTATCTAAATATTGTCATTTTCAGAAATATCCGAGAGCTGAGACATTTTTCAACTCGTATACGGTTGACTATTGCACGGTAAACTTCTTCAGACCGTCATTTCTTGAAATAGCCTCCCTGGTATAGAAAATCCAACATATTAGCCATAACATCGCAACATGTTGCGAGGAGATAAGTTCTCTTTTTTTGTATAATTGGGTTTGCTCTTAAAGGTAGAAACTGGGAAGAAGATATGTTTGTGCTGTGTACGAAGCCTCTTTGAAAATGTTAACTGGATATAAAAATATGTAATTCTTCTTCTTCCAGGATAGAATTTGATCTCCTCCATCGACATCCTCCAACTCAGCCTGTCCTTGATTAGCTGTCTTCATCAATCTTCGCCTCGCCCCATTTTGGATCACTTTCTCTAATATATATCTTTCCTATATTAATTAATCTATTTAAGATGTACACACTAGAGTGGAGAACATTTTAAAAACTGCATTAAGGAAAGATATTCCTATGTTTCATAGCCATTGCAGTTTGTCTTATCTTTTTTAATAAGGACATAAATATAATTCTTTGTAACTCGTACGTCTTTCTGTGGTCAGATGAATAATCTATGTATTTTCTCCTCAAGATTTCTAATATTTGCACGCACTTAGTCTTAAAAGTAAAATTAATATATCGAATTGGATTCATGATGCTTGCAGGTCGATTTTGACCTATGGACTTTTTCAGAATATTTTTTCAGAAAAACAAAAATCGTGTATTTTTTTGTTTCAAACCTAGTAAAAAGGGATTTATTGATCAAGCCTAATAATTGTAATGATACATTTACGCGTAAATCTATACGCATTAATCTTCTTCTAATAAACTTCTCGGATTTGATTCAAAGACATTAAAAAATATGTCAAATTTGAAACGCATAACACCAAGAGATATGTCAAATTTACCTTTTATACTTTACGAGAACGTTACATATTTGTTTATATCAAATTTCGTTTATATATAATATGCTTAACCTTTTTGCTGCTGAAAAAGGAAATATCGTTGACCTTTGTACTAACGAATATCTCAGCAGCCAAAAGTTTAAAGGAGCACTTTAGTTGTTAGTTCACACTTTGTATAGAAAGATTGTTGTCGAGAACGTGGAGGAAAAGGTGGAATGGACTAGATAACGACGGGGATTGTAAACCAGTAGCAACTCAGCCAAGTTTTAAAAAAATATAATTGTTGAAGTTGTATGGTACTGAGCTTTTTTGTTTCAACAGAATATGACAGTCTGTGGAGGCTGATGATGGCCAAGAATGTCTGACTTGATCAAATCGATGACATGTCTTGTTTTTCACCAGATTCATTGACATCTAAATCAGAAAAAGATTGGAAAAGACGATTCATATTTACTCAAACTTAGTTGAGTCGTTTGATTATATGGAATATCAATATGGATGTGTGGTATACAAGAGTGGTTAATAATTAAATGATCATAAGGGGATTGAATTTCATCGGACAATGTCAAGTCGTACTTTATAGACGCGGCAGAATTTATTGCTGCTTAACTAAGAGGTTCCATATTTCTCCAACCTTGTCCCTTTACATTCGCATGTGTATATCTCTATATACTACATAGAATTAAATGATATTCACACCGAGAGGACGTGAAAATACATCTAGAAAAGTCAGACAATATAAAATCAATAGTAACAATTTTGAGATAAGAAATATTTATTTGGATATAAAGTTAAATGATGTTGAAATCAAACAGGTATTTTATTATTGATTTAATAAGTCGCTGTTTAAAAACATTGAGCTTATTTTAGCATAAAAAAAACCAAACGGACTTATAGACTAATCCAAGTCTCCATCCGAAGAAATCCATCGTTAAATCCCGTAATACCGAGATACCTGTCATCACGCCCTGACAACAAATCCCATAGTTCGCTAAAAAAATGACATATTGGAAATATAATAATGGTATATCACACTTGGTTAGTGAGTATAATTTATAAATATCGAACATTCATGTAATTTAATACCTACTACACTGCCGTTGAGTCATTTGAATAAAGTATTGTTTTACAAGAAATTTATGCGTATTGATAATTTCATAAAATATATTTCAAACGTACAATAATAACTTATTTTATCGCAACATTAACGGAACGCGTGAGTAACTATGTATTATATCCAAGATGTCGACTTTAATCAACTTCTTATCGGCGTCGAGTTCACATTATTAATTAAAATTATCGACACAATTTTTCTAATTATTAATTATATACAAATTGAATACGAAATGATTGCGACATTATTGCGCATTTTAAATGAAGACATGCTAATGAAAATTATCAGCGCAGTGATAACTATTTAGCATCGTACACGTGTATACACGTCTGGAAATGCCATAATTTTGCATTGTATCGTTTGCAACAATATGCGTATAATATTTATTACAATTGATTAGTTATTACTCATCTTCAACAATAATAAACAATATTCAGCATTAATTCATTCCATTTATAGCATTTGATATGAATAATGGCATTAAATTTTCAAGTAAATAAGACATATTTTATGTTATAGTTCAAATATTTACAATCATTAACATTGTTGTACAGTAAAACATGTACAACAATAGGAAAACAAATCTACTCAAAGACAGATAGTGTACTCAATATATGCAGCATAAAAATATTTCAATGACAAATAAAACTATTGTGAAATCGTTCAATGCACTTTAAGATAACGTATAAATTGGTTCAGGTCAGTAATATGTACACATATACAATACATTAGGAAAACTATCATCTTATCTCCCAATGTTAGTTTACGGAAATAGAAGAAACATATTACACGTACGTCAAATGTTCAGAACGGTGTGATAATGACATTAAGATGTTTATATTTTTAACAAATTCCATAGATAAGGGAAACTCTCACGATACGCAATTGTAAACATATTTTTTTTGCACTTAATATCTGATTACATAGTTTAGATAGAAAATTGAATATCGTAAATTTAAGCTAAATCAAATACAGTTCGACACACAAGTATAAAATCATAATGACTTAATCAAATTTAACTTCTCGATCATAAAACGTAACGAGAGAAACGTTTTATGAATCATTAAATTTTATCAAATAAGAATAACTAAAATGCAACACACTTATTCAGTTTAAAATGTAATTTTATTGTCACATTCGATCGAATTCCATGCGTTTTCAATTGAATTTATATTTGGGTTGGGTAATGATTTTTGCATCTTGGTGACTGCAATTGAATATTTTAAACATGCAAAACACAAGTTGCAGCAAATATGTTATGACTCGCACGTATTGTCAAATTAAACGATAGTCATTGGTGACAGATAATCTTGATGCCACGTCATATTCTTCTAGAACATTGTAATAATTCTCCTAATTCTTTGGTTGCTGTGATGTTGCTCGCTAGTTAAGCTAAATTCAGCGATATAACGTTCAACAGTCAAAATGTTACATTAGCGATTCTTGTCCGAGTGATCTCCTTGTAGTGAATTAAAAAAAACTGCTGTATGTGATTATATCCCATGAATTCTTCACCCAAGTCACGACCTTTTTACAGACTAGGCTTCACAAGGTTTTTGCACTGATTTCTGACCATTCTATTTTCAATGTAGTCATTGAATTCCTTGCACACATAGTTCTTGAATGACTTGTTTATTGCAATATCATACGAGTCTGGAGATGATGAGGAATGCGGGAACTATAATTGATGTATTCTATTCTACGATTAAATTATTCACGTCTTTAGCGCGATGATTGCTAACTAAATGTTAGACGAAGAAAAGGGTTTTTTTTGGGGTAAGAATTTATTATAAGCATCCAAAAAAATCAGACGAGCTATTGCGGTCACTGCGCCTCAAAAACAACCGAGTCATCCGAGGGGGGCCTATCAGAGACCCCAATCATCTCAAGATCCTGATCAATAAATTAACATTTTTTTTAAATGAATTATTCTAAGAATAAAAATAGCTATTCATTATATGGTTAATAGTTTGATCGAGATTGTTTTTTTTTAACTAATCAATATGGCGCGTAAATATTAACGCTCTCGGCGACGTCTCGCCTCAGACTGAGCTCTCGCGGCACGTGTCAATCGCACGTTTCACTCGACTCGGCACATCGTATCGGATGCGAGCGAGAAGAAAATATTGCGTCCGTGGCAACAGAGGCGAATATTGTTGTTTTTATTTTTCTTTCACAACTGTAGAAAATAAAGGACGATGATTATTTATATTTTTTCTTTAAAATTTTTATAGACGGAATTGCTGTCTTCGCTTATTTATTTAGTGTTTTTTAGTGCCAATTAACTATATTATGACAACGAATTGTGTTTTAATGATGAAGAACTTACTCATTAAAAAACACGCGGTATATGAGTGTCTATAAGCTTAAAACCTTGCGGCACCGAAGCGGTTAACGTGCATTCCTTTTAGAATGTGCTCCACGAACTTCTATCAGATCCAAGCAAGAAAAGAGGTGGTAGAATCTTTTAGTATATCGTCTAAATTCTTTGTCTTGGCAATGGAGTTACGCACTTATTTTATTGTTTCACTTTATTATCTTGAGACAGTTCTTGCGGCTTTTAAAGCCCATTTAATTTGATTTGCGGATGTGCTTTAAATACATTGTGACCGTTTCGAGTTTCAGCAATAATTCTTCGACAGTTAAACGCGGACTCGACTTAATCAGGGATATCTAGAAATCGTGATTTAGACGCATCTCTAAATTGCTACTGTTCGATTTTTTTAAATCAAATTAACATTTTCGTACTGAAAGCACTTGACCATAAATTTCGTTAATATCTTACGACCTTGCTAGCGATAAAGCCTGAACAAAAAAGTAGCATACACCGTCTGATACAGCGTGTCCTTGGTCAGTTTTGGGGTGGATATCTTATACTTCGTAATAAATTTATTGGACCGATATAATGTTTAACAAGATTTCAAAAATAAAGAAAACGCGATATGAATTTATTAGGAGGACCAGAAAGAAACCATGTATTTTTTTTAATATTTATTTTACATATTATTATTATAAAACATATTTTCCATCATTATTAGAAACTGTATCCCATCTTCTTTATAGTTTTTCAATTGCTTTTTTGAATTCTGATTTGGAATCGAAATTCTAATTCAAATGGTTTTCGACTTGTTACATTTCGATAACGTTTTTATTTTAAAGTGTGCTCTATGAACCAGAAGAGAAAGTAATTGGATGAGCAAGATCTAAAGAATATGGAGGGTGTGTTAGAACCTCCCAATTTAGCTCCAGAATTTTTTCTTGAGTCATTCTTATTTTATGAGGACGTGCATTATCGTAATAAAGATCTGTTAAATAAAATTGGATGTTTGATTTTCATTTTCTCGTTTAATCTTTACAATTATTGACAGAAAACATTTGCAACAATTGTTTCAGCCCGTTTTAATAATTTTTAATGAATTATTCCTCTTACATTCCACCAAATGCGTAAAAGAACTTATTAGAATGTTACACCAGGCTTTGTGGTCGGAACGGGAGTTTGATTCTGAGAAAGCTATTGCCTTTTTCGACTTATGTTATTGTGAACGATTCATTTCCCAGTTACAACTTGGTGTAAAAATGATCAAACTCTTCGACAATAAAGAATTGCATGAGTTTCTTCGCTCTTCTTTGTTATTTTCGGTTAGTTTCGTATACACCTATCCCTCGATTTACACGGTACTTTTTTTACACGTTTTCGCTTTTAACGGTTTTTTTTAAAAAAAAAGTTAAAAATAAATATAAAAAATAATCAATAATAATAATTTTATTTGTTCGTGCGCCCACTGTAGGTATGCATTTGTTGTATGCTTTCCACTGTAGGTATGTCTCTTCCCGCCATTCGGCGTTCATCCTTGACTTAAGCGCCAGCTACAGCGACGCAAATTGTGTTTGAGTCTTTAACCTGAAAATTTTTATTCTTCATATTCGTAGGTATAATCGAATATATACATAATTTTTAATTACGTGTTTTATATCTTGAATAATATTTGTAGCCTTATTATGTCGAAAGAAGTAAGAAGAAAAGTCATTTCTTTAGCATCTAAAATAAAAATTTTGGATCGTTTACAAAATGGAGAAAGAGTAATAGATGTTGCTAGATTATATAGCATGAACAGCCAACAACCATTAGAAAAACGGTGCACCAATTAGAGGCAGCTTTTGCACTACGAGCCGAGCACAACTTCATATACCAGATATTGGGTAAATGGAAAACATGGACAAGGCCTTTAATGATTTGGATAAAGGACCAAACAGCAAAAAACGGATGCCAATTGATACCAACGTTATTACAAATAAAGCATTGCGGATTTACGAAAAAATTAAAGAGAAGTTACAATCCTCTTCTTTATCTGAAAGGAAGGAGACTTTCAAAGCAAGTCATGGATGATTCGAAGATTCAAATCAAGACACTCTCTACATAGTTTAAAATTAAACGGTGAACAGGCATCTGGCGATGTAGATGCAGCGCAAGAATATCCAACAAAATTTGCTGAAATCGATGAAGAATTTGAACTATTTGCATTTACAGCTAAAATCATCCGCGAAGGACTCGAATTAGGAAGAAAATTAGGTAATCATTTTGTACAAAATGACTCAAATGTTGGACGGGCCCTTCGATTCCAACGTGGTTTAATCAGTGCTGGTCTAAATGCGAGATGAGGTCTATAAAGATCTAACAAATTCGAAGCAAAATGTCATTAGCGGATTTCGCTACTAAATCTCCTGGATGTAAATACTTTTACCAAACATTGAATCGGCACAAATAATTTCAAGTGATGAAAGTGACTTTGAGCCAGTCACAAAGAAAAGATTGACAGTGATTTCTGATAGTGATGAATGGATAATAACTCCACCAACCGTTTCATATGCTTTATATGTACATATTTAATTAATAGTAATAATTAGGTGGCCCCCGACCCGAAACGAGTCCCTGCCACCTGAAGGGCATTACACCATCACTGCCGGTCCTGGGCCTCCTCCATCCATCGCCCAAGCCCTTATTTAATTAATAAAAGAATATAATTTTATTTTAAAGAATAATTTTGTTTTATTTATGTTTTTTAAAAAACAATCAAATTATTCGTTTTTTTGTGTACTTTTCGATTTACACGGTTTTACATTAAAAAATATACCATTTCGATTTACACGTTTTTCTCAGGAACCTATCTACTGTGTAAATCGAGGAATATGTGTAATGTTCAAATTCACATTCTATTTGTCTAAGCAAAAAGAACTTCATCGTGTCTAGATACAAGCTGCACTCAAACATTATCTTATAAAATACGCGATTACTTCTTGGTCCTCCTAATATTAAGTTAGATCGTCGATATAGCTCTTTCTCATATAGCATTAAATCATAATTGTTTTTCAAAAGTATCCTCCTTTTATTCTCTATCGATTCTAGTTGGTTTCGTATACGAATCAAGTGTAACTTGATAAAAGGAGGGACTGGAATCTCGAAATACAATTTTTATGGGATCTTGTGATTTATATCACAACCCACAAATCATTAGGAAAAACAATTGACAAATTGTTTTTATATATATGACATTTATATAAAAAATCCACAAAATCTGGTTCAACGCCAATCGATAGATTGCTTATGTCGGATTTAAAAATCCACCTGTTGACATATCGATTTTCAGTGCACAAAGGACTCGTCCCCCTCCAAGTTTGTTTCAGGAAAACGATACATATGTAGCATGCGATGGAGAATGGCTGTTGGTAGGCAGGAGTGTCCAGGTACTGGTGGGAGTACATCGGGTACATGCCCCCGGCAGACGTGCGTGGAGGCCCCAGCCTCGCCTTTTCCGCAGACACAAGTGGCGGGTCGGTGCGTGAGGCGCGGGACGACCGTGACCTTTGACCGCGCCGTATAAATAGCTGCGGGGCCGCCGTCTGGCATCGGTCATGAAAACCTTTTTAGGATGTCTCCCCTCGCCCCGGAAGTTTCACGGACACGTGCGTATATGGCCGGCAAAAGACTGACCCAAGTAGTCAGTCAGTCTTCGCACAAAACACTGACCTCATCGGCTGGCGGAATGAGTCACTCTTGATCCTCCAGTTCGCGTTGTTGTCAAAAGCTTTTTTTTAATTAACCGCTCCGGTTTCGAGCGTACATATTTCATGCACGACACCATTCCTAATATCACTTCGATGAATGCCGGCTCCGGATCGATCCAGCGTCAATTTTACTTCAAGCATCGCCAGTTTATCAAGTTTCCCTCGAATTACATGACTAAATTAATTCAGGACTCCCTGGATGTAAATCCAGCTGTTTTAGTACAAAATTATAGCATTACTCGGTCTCCATGAGATTCGCAACATGTGGCGGTCAGAGTTGGATTTCAAAGACAATTATTTTTTCATCATTCATTCACGAACATGAATTATTCAGGATTTTAAGCCATATCCAAAAATGAAAAACGTTTAGGTATATTTTTTATGGATGCTGGATATGAATTTTTTCGTTTATATACATCTGTATATAAACGAAAAAATATATAAATGAAATATTAAATTCTAATATAATGCAGTCTTGTGTATGGTTTATTTATTATAAAGCAATTTCAGAAATTCATCAATTCGGAATTAAATTCAATGCAAGCTGGAAATCATAATGATATACAATAAACAACATGAATAAAAAGATATCTGACAAATTATTTATACATTATTAATTTGGCGCAATCCGCAAACAGTGCAAAATTTAAAAAAATAATACAACAAAAATATTTGTATTGTTCTATTTTTATGAGAATAATTTTTGCGCGAATTTTAGACTTTTTTGCTATGGATATTTTTGGTCGTATCTACGTTATACTCTCATTAATTATATTTTACGAATATATAAAAAAAAGCTTTTTATTGGTACAATAAATAAGAAACATCTATAGGGTTTGATCTGATGTCATATTCAATAAAAGACATCTTTTTATAAATAAACAGAAAAAACGTGGTTCAATTTTTTAGCTAAAAACGTCTGGCCCATAGAGTGGAAAGGTTAAAAACTAATTTAATCCATCCGTCGCCGCGGCTCGAAAACAACCTAGTCGTCCGTAGTATTTAAAGTCAAGATATTGATGAATTCTTCTTTAATATTTTGATATTTTTTAAAAACAGATTATTCAAAGAATAAAAATAGGTATTCATGATATGCTTCATAATTTAGTCAATATTTAGAGTTATTTAACTAAACAATATGACGCGTAAATAATACGCGCACTCGGCGATGTCTCGCCTCAGACTAAACTCTCGCAGCGCGTGTCATATGCAAGTTTTACTTGCACTCGGCACATCGTACCGGAT
Source organism: Philopotamus ludificatus (assembly GCA_022495035.1). Lineage (NCBI taxonomy): Eukaryota > Metazoa > Arthropoda > Insecta > Trichoptera > Philopotamidae > Philopotamus > Philopotamus ludificatus. Next base: position 97,408 of record JAGXCT010037034.1, read on the forward strand.
GCGAGCGAGAAAAAACATCGCGCCCGTAGCAAAAGTAGCGAATATTGTTTTTAATTTTTTTTCAAGTGCAATGATTATTTATAATATTTATTCTTTAGAGTTTTTTTTAGATAAATACAAAAAGGTTGTGGTCTCCAAAGGACCGGTACGGCTAGGCTAAGCATTTTCATACATTTAATTTACATGAACAGTGTAATAGGATATTCATATGTGTATTATTCAGGATGTATATAGACAGATTAATATTGGTAGATCGTTAAGAATTTATGATAACATCTGTATCACTTCGCATTAAAATATCGTAATACTTAAATTAAATCTAAACATATATAACTAGCTAACTATATATATGTCCAGTAATTCGCACACAGTTTAGATAATATCTTATAATGAAGATTAATATTTTTAGATTGTAAATTTTCCATATTTACGAGAGATGCGAGATATTTTATAATTAAACCGCTTCCAAAATATTTACGTAATAATATAATACAAAATCAATTAATCATGGTTATAAATATAAGAAATTTGCAGGTAATTACAGATGAATAACAAAACAAGGCCAACGACGTCGTTGGGAAATAAATTAGAATAAATCAATACGTAGGAAAGTTTCAGCGGTGATGCCTTGTAATAGTATGAAAAAGTGATAAATTAATTCAAAGATTCAGAAGATAAAGATACAGCAAAAATATATAAAAAAAAACGATAATGAAAATGGTTTAATGTAGATATAGCTCTAAGTCACGAACAATGCTCAACTGATTTTTGTATTAAATTCTTGTAATCTACTTACGATCCTCAGGCATGAAAATCTGATTCTGATTTAAGATATTCTAATAAAAAAAATATATTAACCCTTTGATGCCGTGTAAGCTTATTTTATATTAATGAGAAACATTTTGACAGCGAAATAATTTAATATACGCAAGATTGATGTATATACACAGGCGGCCCTCGACCCATATTTTACATTGGCATAATTCTCTATTTCGCATATTTTTAAAAATTCGATATTTTAAAGATTTTTGTCGATAATGCAAAAATTTTTCGCTCCCATGCGACAATGTCAAAAGATCTTTGTCATCATGGATTGATTAATCATCAACATCAAAAATTGTCCCTCGGAGTTTTTCAATTATTCAATCTAAGTTTGCATGAAGATTGGAAGACTAGATTAAATGAAAATTCTAGCAAGTAATGGCTGGTTCGACAAATTTTAAATGAGGTATTCTTTACATAATGTTAAATTAACTGGAGAATCGGCTAATTCAGATAAGGAAGTTAGAAAAAAATGAATTCCTCATTGTCCTAAATTATTGTAGACGAAGAATATTCTCCTAGTCAAATATTAAATGTAGACGACATGGGTTTATTTTTGAAAAAATGGCTAATGGTATATTCCTATTAGAAGAAAGAATCAGTTGCCTCTGGAAATAATTTTTCTAAAAACCTATTGACGTTGCTTCTTGGTGGAAATTTAGTTGGTGATTCAAAATTGAAGCCGATGTTAATTTATCAAGGGAAAGATGCTTCCAGTCATTTGGAAATCAAATAAAAAAACTGGGTTACTGTATTTTAATTTAAAGATTGGTTCGCTTTTCATTGGATGCAGGGAGTTAAGCAATATTGTAAATATTTACAATTTAAAGCATTATTATTAATTTTAGACAATGCTGTGTAGTATTTTTAGAAAGAACACCCAAAATCTCCGCAGAACTTTTATCCGGAAATCAATGCTGTGTTTCTTCGCCCCAATACTAACTGCCTCGTACAGCTCATGGACCAAACAGTGATAGCTACTTTTAAATAATATATTAAAAATAAATAAATATTGTTATTGAACACTTAAAATTCGAAAGTCTAAGACCCTCTGTAACTAAATAAAATCATAGTCAACTGAACGTCCAACCCCCAACCTGGAGGGCCAACAGCTGGATATCCTGGTGAGGAGAATTCTAAAACGAATATTTGGAGCTGTATTCGATGAAGGGGAATGGCGCATCCGAAGCAACGACGAGCTCTCCGATTGTACAAGGATATATCGGTCGCAGCTTTCGTCAGAGTGGCCAGACTCCGGTGGTCCGGTCACGTGTCAAGGATGCGGAACAGTCAACCGCCGAAAAGACTTATGCTTAACAAGTCTTCCTGTTCCCGGAGAAAAGGAAGACCAAGGCTGAGATTGTTGGACTGTGTACAGAGGGACACTGTATCATTGAAACATACCGGAAGATGGAGCGACGTAGCGACAGACCGGATAAAATGGAAAAGGGTGTTTACATTGTTGCGATGATGGATGAATTTATTAAAACTCTTCAGAATGATTATGCGGAAAGTTCTGTCAAGATCGTGTTAGAACAAAATCCTTCTTTGACAACATCGGAGATTGCAGAAAGGCTTGATACAGCTCAACAAACCAATTCCGACTATATTCGGAAACTAGGATTGGTGTGGAAATATTCGAGATGAGTGCCATATGAGTTAAGTAAGAATTTGAATGATCGAGCTATCATATGCACATCTCTGCTCGCAACGAAACAAAATCGAACCCTTCTTGGACCGGATGATAACTGGGGATGAAAAGCGGATTACCTATGAAAACATCGCAATAAGAGCATATTGTGAGAACGGAAAACATGCCCCCTCCACCTCTAAACCGAAATTGAGCCTAAATAAGAGAATGTTGTATATATGGTGGGACATTCGAGGACCAATACATTTTGAGCTGTTGAAACCGAACGAAAAGCTAAATTCGGAGAGGTGCTGTCAGCAATTGGAAAATTTAAAAACAGCACTCCAAGAAAAGAGGCTGGCGATGTTCAATAGGAAGGACATTATAATGCTTCATGATAATGCTAGGCCACATACTGCTTTAGGGGCTCGTCAGAAACTCGCAGAGCTAGGCTAGGAAATTCTGTCGCATCCACCATACTCTTTGAATTATCACTTGTTTCTGTCCTTAACGAAAAAATCATAAACGAAAAAGATATCTGACAAGCACTGGTTCAATTTTTCACCTCTAGGGATAAGTCATTTTTTAAAAATGGGATATACAAATTGTCATTACGCTGGCAAGCAGTCATAAATAATAATGGAAATTATATCATTCATGCCTGATCAAGGTATGAAAAATTTATTATTTTGTTTTATCCAAAAAACGGACGGAACTTTCCGGTAGACCCAATACATACATGAAAAAAACGATTACATGACCAATCATTTCGTCAACATATATCGACCCGGAGGAAAGTTTTATCGAGGAAGTCCAATCCTGGCAGATTGTGGGCAATGTCCACAGAAGAACAGTCGGTGGCGCCATGGGACCACTCGCCAACACTTCGGCGGTTAGTAACGCGATAAACGTACTATTATTACATTTACAAATAGAAGCAAAAAATTAAGTAAATAGAGGATTCGACGTAAAACATTTAGTGCACTTTTATGACATCTCCTCGGTGTTCTGTGCTATCAGGCACATGATAGCCTACACGCGTCGCGGTCAAACGCATCGAAATTGAGAGTGTATTAACACATTTTGCAATCAATTTTCAATTTGCTAAAAAAATCAAAAACGAAAGACTTTACGGTTCAGATGGGGGGATGTATACCGTGGGCAATGGACAGGGCTCGGCGGTCGGAGTATGTGTGTACGTATTCACATCTCACATCCAATCACTCAAGTACTTGGAGATTACGATTTTTGGAGGTCATACACTACGTACAGCATTGTGATTGCGAACGCTACGCCAATGCGGCACCAAAATATAACATTTTGCTATAAAGATTTGTATGGACAATGTCAGATAACCGGATTTGGACTTGAACGAACGAGTCGGACCACTTTTGCACGGCGTCTGATCCCGTGTGCGAATCGTGTCGTTTACCCAAAATTTCGCAACGGCCCATTTGCTTTGACAATTTTGTTCAGTTCGGACGGAAGGACTAATGGCAGGGCGTGACGGGTCGAAAGCTGATGACCGCACGAGACGAGGAGGAATCGAAGAGGAATCGTTCTCAAGAAGTCGCCTAGTAAATACGTGACCGTCGGCGAATCCGTAATCAGATATTGATAACATACATAGTAGAAGGACTTTGGTCAATATTTACATGCGCGTGCGCACAAATATGGCATAAAATGAGATTCGACATTTTTCTATTATAGATAATTAAATATTGGTCATTAATCATAGCCAATAGGCATCGGCAGTGGTATTATCATCGTCGATAAAGTAACGAGCGTGATGATAGAGTGGTTAACGATGCTAACTAAAATCAAGAACAATGGAATTCGGTTGGAAAATAAATCGAGAATTTGGCAAATTGCTGTAATTTTTCAATTACATAACACGCAGTTTCTTATTTTGTAAATAAATTTTAACCGCTTGATGGATTTTGCAAAATGATGGGAAATAATTCAAGTAAAAAATCGATTGTCTTCGGCAAGATTTCCCCCGATTTCTATTCGCACGTAGGGGAATGCTGGCGTAAGCCCAGACAACAGGATAGGGCCGTATTTTTCCCATTCTTTTTTCAACTAACCATAGTAAAGTGCAATTAAGCTTTGTCTGGAGATTTCTTCTTATCATCAAATTATATTTAGATCCCAATAGATTATTCCAGTTAATTATTTCGATGACGATGTAATATTAATTTATCAAAAGAGAAAATGTTACATGATTCATGAATAATGCTATATAATTAAAGTCCAACATGGGAGTATATATTTGGAGGACGAATAGTCAAGTCTCCTATAGCGCTCCCTGCTATAGAGCTGAATGTGCGACGGTCTCTCTTATAATGCTTTCTATACAATTAATTAATTGTTAATTGCCGAGCGAAATAAAGGTCGATGCGCTTTGGTTGACAAAAATATATAAAACACTCACGTGAACAGCCCAAAAATAGAACAAGGTCATTTAAAATATGAAAGGGAAAAATGATGTATTCCTTTCGTTCAATTTACAAAACACAATAAAAAAAAAACATAGCCCCAAATTTCGTATGGGTGCCTAGTCTTAGCGGGTTTCTATAATGTGATCCCTATTTCGGCGCTATAAGAGGATTGACTGTATTGTTAAGGAATAAAGAGAAATTCAATACTTTAATTAATTTTTAATTAACTTTAATATGGAAATAATCAAGGGCGGCTCGTCCATATACACTGCGGAACTGCAGCACCCCCAAGCAAGTTACGCCGCTAAGCGTCGTGTCGCGTTGCGACTCATTGCAGCCAGCCGCTTACAACTTATATTATTATTGTTATTATTTAGTATTTTTATTACACCTTATTTTTTTATATATTATGAGCGAAATATACCTATTTTTAATATTCTGCAGTACTCCCAAATATTTTACCCATGAGCCGGAACTGGAAATAACGATGCTGAATATATTTATATTTTTTTTTTATTAAATCATAATTTTATTAAGAGTTTGATAATTGTTTTGAATGTGGGTGATAAACTCTCATGATAAAATGTAAGGTATGTCGCCATTAACAATAATGAAACATAAAAAGCAGATATACTGTCAGTCAGCCAATCCAATCCGACTGAAAACGTCGCAGTTTATCAACGATACCGTAACATGACATGATATAAATGAAAATCTATAATTATATGTAACAAAGATTACGTAAAAATATAATTTTATTATAATAATGCAACGTAGACGATTCATTTAAAGGAAACTTAACGATAAACGCAATTACAATACCGAAGAACCGATTTTCAGCATTGCTCCACATCGTAATAAATCAATAATAAAAATTATATTAAACATATTGTCTTAACAAATAAAAGAGGAAATCTATAATCAATCGAGAGGGCCAGTTAAAAAACTCAAATAAATTACATGGCCATTCATTGACGGAGCGTTACTGTATTCGAAGGAATGAATATACATACCCATATGGGTAGACTTGCCAAAAAAAGCCCTTGACGAGCTTAAAAATCCGATGGCTGACACTATTTAATCACTACACGTGCTAATATCACTTCACTAAGATAAAACGATAATATATACATATATTATACAATTGCGGTAATGTCCCATACATTACGTTTGTATTATATATCACACAGATTGGTATTATACAATAATTAACGCATACAATGGATCTAATTTGTACCATATCGCGGTCTAAATTGATTTATATTAGACGGATACTAATATCGATATCAATTTTTTACACAATTATAAAAAGTAATCATCGAAATTCACCGATTACTTTTAATTTTTGACGGGATACACTCTGTGCAGTCTCGGCTTTTTCGATTTTTGGGGTTGCTAATTTTCACATCGGTCACATATGATTCACAAGGTTGGGCTGCTCGATCGGTCATATGCGAACGATTGACAGAACGTTTCCAGATTTTTGTCAAATCTGACATTTGACAGTCGCGGAATAAAAAAAATATTTTTTTCAGGCACCCGGACGGCGGACCGGCGCAGCTGTCGAGTAAACAAGTACCTCCTCGCGGCGCTTGAGCCAGCGACCGCAGGGGCTCTCTTCCAGGATCTCGCTCTCGTCCTCGGAGTCCTCGCCGCTCTCGCGGGGCGACTTGCGCTCGGGCTCGCCGCGGCCCGCCGACATGTCAGCGGCGCGGGCCGGGCATGCCGCGCACTCCGCGACGGGCACTGCCGCAGCGGCCAGCACCAGCGCGCTCGCGAACCCCGGCCTCTTTTGACGTTTGCCGTCAGCTGGGGTCACTTTGCCCGTTCGCTAGTGGTGGGGCGCACGCCACGCTGTGACAATTGAATCGACTTGTCCTATCGGTTTCTCTTGCTTCCGATATTTTTAGATGCGTTTCTTTTATTTTTTTAAATTATTCATTTTACTCTTTTCGACAAATTAATTCATTCAAATATTATTTGGAAGGAATAATATAAAATTTCAGATCAAAAATAATATAAATAACGACATTTTAATTAATTAATTTGTATAATTGAGAAACGATTAATTTCTGGGATGACATCTAAATCTAGATACGTCATAAATATGGTTTTGTGCATCGAAAGTGTAATTTAATTTATTCGGGACATTTGCTTTATCGCGTCGCAGCTAAATTTATTTCGTGAAAAATGTTTAACCAGTTTTTACCAATTAGATACCAATAAAAAATTAGATTTTACCAATTAGATTCCATTAAAATGCATTAATTAACTCTTTATGGTCCGGCAACACAGCATATGTGATTTTAGACCCTCCGTACTTCATACAAAAAAATACGTATTTGTAAAAATATTATTGTCCGCCCTTTCACATAGAGATGACAACTGACATCTCAAATATTGCATAATAAATTTATAAATTTTATGCCCATGGTTTGAAGCTGAAATAAAATATTAACATATATCATATTTTTTCACATAATCTAATGCATATGGCGACATAAATAATATTTGAGATTAAAATTGAACATTTTTGTCTTACTTACGCTCACACCATTTGTCTTCCCTCTCACCTATCGAACGATCAGGTAAAAATATTAGATGATACTTTCATCATAAATCATCCAAGCAAATTAGTAAACAGTGGCGCATGGGTCGGAACTTTTTTTTATATGCAATAAATACTGATCTGATTTTGCAATAATGAATTAATAACACAACTTTTTTATTTAAATATTCAACGCTTAAATAATCGGATTGTCATATAAATAATATCATTTCAAATATACAGATTTACTATTCATTCAAAGTATATGTAATTTATATTAAAAACTTCTGAAGTCTGTATAGAAAAATGTTAGTGTTAAGTTATTTGACTGACGAGATATGCATTATAAAATGTATATTTCTTATAAATATGAGTTGGGTTTATAATAAGATTAGTGATGGCAGAATAGTCATAAAAAGCGGTTGATGAAATATTTTTTGCCTGTGCCCACACAAAAGATCAACGACTGGCAACACAGAAAGACAATTGTGAGTTGTGGGCCATTCTCGTTTAGGTCTCGAGGGTGGTCATTTACTTAAATACGATTAAACGAATATTAATAAAAACATTCGTAAAAGATAATTCGGTCGGGTGTAATTCTTAATATCCGTTTATTTCATCATTGTATGATAAAAAAAAATTAATGAGGTCGTTGGACATTTCTTGTCATCTCAGTAAATAATGCCACTTCGTTGTGAAATATATCGAGTAGATCTTTGCAGTCCTACTAAAAATAAATGAATCTTCAGAATCTCACCGCTTTCACCACATAAACAGTTAGAATTTACCAAAAAGTTTTCAACATTAATTTTAATAAAAAAAAGTAATATTATTAATATTTTCAGATTGAATTTATCTAATAAGCGGTGTCATTATGACGCGGGTTGCAGATTGGGAATATACTGAAAAACCTCTCAACACTGTTTACTTTGATTCGCCGTCACATTCCGACACACTTCTCTCTGGCCTTAATAATTTAAGATCTAAAGGTCATTTGTTGGATGTTACATTGTACACCGAAGGACATGCATTTCAGGTATTTATGTTTTTTTTATTATAATCCAAGAAATCATATCAAAAAAGTCTGTTTTCAATGTAATAATAAATTATGATAATTTTAGGCTCACCGAGCTGTCCTTGCATCATGTAGCGATTATTTCCGAGCAATGTTCACAGATGCCATGCTAGAATCTAAATTAAGTGAGATTCAATTAAACGGCGTAACAGCTGAAGGGATGAGATTGCTTTTAGATTATGCATATACATCAAAATTAGGTTTAAATTTAGCAAATATTCAAGATGTCCTGTCGGCCGCTAGCCATGTCCAGGTGGTGGCTGTTGTAGAGGCCTGCTCAAATTATCTCCATGCTCAACTAGATTTAGAAAATTGCGTCGATATAGTCACCATTGCTGAAACATATTCCTTAAATCAATTGAGATGCCGGGTATATAGGTTTATAAGTGGTCATTTGCAAGAATTTTCCAATTCTAACGAGTTTTATCGATTGGCTCCACAACAGTTAGAATATTTATTAGCATGCGATTTTCCCGTAGATTGTCCGGAAACTGAAGTTTTACGTATAGTGTTACGTTGGCTGAGATATCACGACAATATTGGGTAAGTTTAATACGAACCTCAACCAGTTAATAATTATATATTAGGTCGTCAAGTATGAAATTTGTTGGAAATCATTGGTCAGCTTAGACGGTTTTCTATTTCATGGTTGTATTATGCTAAGTTATACGGAAAATTGTGTCGTATTTATGACGGTTCTTTTGGATCTTCAGTCGTGTTGTGTTTATCTTATAGCAGGGATAACTAAACTTTTTAGAAACAGACCGAATTTAAATTTTTATAAAACATGGTTTGAATATTTATATTGAAGGCTTGTGTGTGAAGTTTAAAGGTCATTAGCGGTTGGGTCACTGGGATAGGCCATAATTTTTATTATTCTCGACAGCTGTTTTTATAGGTCCGAATGTTGAGAAACGTCATAAATAAAAGAGAACAATTACGATATGACATCAGTAACAAATTTATTCATTCAAAATAAAAATAAATATCCTACCGAATAGAAAATATTAAAAAAAATGCAACATTATAATAGATACAGCATATTAAACAGCATAGTATCAGCTGATGAAAAAACAAAAAATTATAACAGTGTAATAAATAAATTCTTAAATGGTGTTTATTTTGCAGTTAGTATTAACCACTTCATGTGCGATTGTTTGTGCCAAAACATTCCAAAAAAAAATATTTTTTTTTGCTTTTAATTTGAAGCTTATACAGTAAACCCCCCTATAACGTTTGCGGCGGTTTTTTCCTATAATGTATTTTTTTTAAAACGCTTTATTAGAATTTTCGTAAATTTTTTTGTACATATCAGTATTTTAAATGCCAAAATGTAGCTCCGGACTGAATAAAAAGCAGAAACAACAACCTTCAGAAACTTGCATGATGTTGCATTCTTATAACAAAAGAGATTTATTTTTGATGACAAAACTACAGGAGTTAGCTATGGAAGTTCTCCATCATCCACAATGCTCATCAGATCTTGCTCCCACTGATTACCACTTCTTCTGGAGTTTGAACGATTTTTTGATAGGAAGAGAATTGTAATTCCGACAATGCTGTAAAACAAGCCTTCTAAGATTTTATCGCCTCTCGATTACGATTTTGCACCACCAGACTAAAGAAGCAACCATTAAAATTTCTAAAGTTTATTGATAATATGAGTGCCCACTTTGACCAATATTTTTATTTGTATTTTTATAAATTAAAAAAACTTTTTCCACAAATTTCATACGCAATGATCTAGCAATCTACAACTAATAGTATAATTAGAGATTAATTCGAAACATTATTTTTTAGATATAAGCAAAAATTATCATATGCTATGAGATTTTTGAGACGAGTGCATTTCTCAGAAATGTCTAAATGGGAAATTGAATCAGTTTTACAAAATTCATTCGCTGGTGCGAATAGACAAGATCAACAATTATATTGCCATATATTAAGAGATGCCTGTAGGCAGGTCAGCATGTTAACTCGTGGAGTCCCCCCTCCAGAGAATAATTCTCTTGTAAACTCAAGAGGAATGGAACTGGCTGTTATTAAAATCGGAGGATTTGGTATCGGCGGAATAACCAACGAGATTACATATTTTTTACCCAGCAAAGGGAAATGGAAAAGATTAACAACGATACCTCACGTGGAGCAATGTAATTTTGGAACCGTAGTCCGTGATAATGAATTATTTGTTGTTGGCGGATGTTTTAATCAGTCGTTGCAAGAAAATATTCATCCGTTTGGTTTTCGATATAGTCCTCGATATAACAAGTGGACCACGATGGCGCCAATGCAGAGAGAGCGATGTCGATTCTCATTAACTGTGGTCAGTATCAACAATTCCAAATATTATTTATAATACGATATATTCTAAATATAAATGATTGTTTTAGGTATCAGACAACATTTATGCAGTCGGTGGAGTGAGCGAAGTGGAGGAGGGTGGAGAAGAGGAGAGTGCGTGCGAACGCTATGATCCTCTCACTGATAGTTGGCGCAGTATTCGCTCATTGCCGATTGGCCGTTCTCAGCATGCCGGATGTGCTCTGCCTTCTGATTCGTGTTTAGTAATTTCAGGAGGTCTTCACTGTGATCAAGTGCTTTCGTCGGTCAGATGTTATAAAGTGGCTTCGGATTCTTGGGAATCGTTGCAATCCTTGTTAACCCCCCGCGCTGATCATGCTATGTTGACAATAGGTGATAAAATTTATGTATGCGGCGGCTGGTACGAAGATACGGATACGGGTAATCGAATTTTGGCCGATACAATCGACGTTTACGATATTAATTTAGATAGATGGGAGTCGGTGACAAAGGTGCCGACACCTCGATATCATGCCGGAATTGTCAGCGTGGAATCTAAAATCTATCTCATAGGCGGGTTCCACAGCGACGCTATGTTTGATCGCGCCACTGCCACCGTCGAATGTTATAACGTGGAGACGGATATTTGGATTACGGATGAAAATTATCCGCAAGATATATGGGAGCATGCTTGCGCAACTCTTTATGTTCCTAAATGCAGAGATGATATGGATGTTTTAACTGATTCTAAAGATCATCGTACCTTTTGATAACTATTTATTTTATTTATTACTTTAATATTTAATAAAAATAATCTATGGACTGTTATAAGATCTTATATAAAATTTTAATACATATTACTATTATGAAGGCGATTCAAACTTATTAATATTATCATATTATTGAAAAAAAAATAGCGCATATTAAGTTTAAATACTGAAAAAACAAATGAATTGCATTATTTACGTTCTCTTATTTGGATAAATCTCATTTACTGACATTTTATAGCTGGAGGTAAAAATGATTTAATTAAATTTTTTTTATGTGGCCAATGTATCTTAGTAAGTGGACGATATCTTATATTTATTTAAGAACTTGGGTATAATGTCTGAAGATTGTTTTCTTTGTCTATAGGACACTATTGGTTCGGTGGTCAGAAAAGGTGCTATGATCTTAAATACCCAAGATTCATAATTATTTTTTGTTAACAAATTAACGTTAAAATATAATGCATTTGTTAATTATAGCGTTAACTGATTTAAAAACATAAAACTACCTTATAGAATACTAATTACTGCCACTAGTTAATTACAAGTATGGGATCTTAGAAGTGTCTTAAATATTTGTTAAATACTGATAGCATAAAGTTTAATTGTGATACAAATTAGAATAACTTATATATTGCCGTGTTTTGACTTTATGCCATAAATGCCAAACAATTATTATATTGTACAAGGTTATTATTAACACGGTGCTGAAATGTTAAACAGAATAATTTTAAAAATATTTTGGTATAAAAATTTCTTAAATTCATTCTGTATAACTTTATAATGCTGTGTATTTTTATATATATAGGTAATAATAATATAGGTATATATTCCTTCAGATGTTAATTTTATCGATACTGTTATGTCCACTCGTGTAAAACATTACGGATAATGATTTAATTATTAGCACGAATTCAGAAAATTCGTTTGGGTATTCTTAGACATCTCTTGGATACTCGGTGGTATTTTTATAAATTTTCCTGTCTGAGTGAAGACTGCTATCCGTAAAATCACTTACAATTAAGTACAAAATGTCTTTAGTTGAAAAAATATTAGTAGCTTTATTGATTAAATCAGGATTATTGTACAAATTTATATACATTATTCCATACATTTATAATTATTTATATGCAAAGCTGAAAGGAACATTTGTCTGAAATCTAGAATCACTTTATAAGATTGCTTCTTATTATATAATAGTTTAAAATGAATCTCAAAATTATAAGACTATATATTTATTATTATTCTAAAATAACATGTATTGAGAGTTTTTTTTATAATATATAAAGTTTTTTCATTAATTATTTAATATTTTTTATTATGCCTTTTTAATACTCCTATATACAACTGTTAGACCCGTGGTCTTTTACACTTCGTGGCGAACAAATTCAGCAAGTAGAAAAATATAAATACCTGGGTTCCAACATCAGTTTGAGCTTAAGTTCAGAGGTAGAAATCAATGCCAGGATTGAAATGGTGAGGAATGCTTTTATCAAAATAAAAAAGATTTTATGTTGTTATCGGCTCTTCTTGAAGATCCGTCTTCGAATTCTGCAGTGCTACGTGTGATTTGTACTTCTGTATGGATGCGAAACATGGATATTGCTGGTAGCGAACAATAAACGGCTTGAAACGTTTGAATTGTGGTGCTATCGGAGAGTTCTGAAAATTCCACGGATAAAACACATCAAGAACGCAGTATTACTTAAATTTCTCTATAAGGAGCGAAAGCTTTTGGATACCGTAAAAATCATTATTGATCTAAGTATCCATAAATGACTTCAAAAATTTTGGTTTAACATTAGCGCCAACGAGGACTCGAAAACGCGTCCCCCGTACTTCACGTTGGCCCACGAGGACGCGCTTTCGAGTCCCCCGGTCCGCAACGTGTTAAAAGAGTTATTCGAGAAAAAACAAAAACGGCACGGTTAGGTTAACACTCAATCACCCGCTGTTTTCAGGCGAAAATTACACCTAAACCCGCATCTTTTTATCGATCTTGCGATTTTGTACGGCTCTGTAAAAAATGCTTAATAACTTTTTTCCTATTGGAGATAATTTGGTAAAAAAAGAAGTATTATACGTATAGTATACTTATATTCGACTATTAGAATATTTAGATAAGAAATAAAACTTTCGAGCTGTGAAAATGATTATTCATTGTATTTTAGACGATAAAAAACAAATACAGGCGGACCTCAACTTTCGCACATTCGACTTTCGCACAATTCGCTATTTCGCACATTTTGGAAAAATCATTGTTTTCAAAAATTGTTTCCAAAAGGCATGGCATAGTGATGGATGATAAGGGAGAAATCTTTCTGTTATTGGATAAGTAATCAAAATCAAGAAACATCCCTTTGAGTACTTCCAATGATTCAAGCTAAGGCTCTAGTTTGGTATAAAGATTGGAAGGATAGACTAAACGAAGATTCTAACACAGTGTTTCATGCAAGTAACGACTCGTTTTCAAATTTTAAAACAAGGTATTCTTTACACAATATTAAATTCACTGAGAATCAGCTGATGGATGAAGATGCTAAAAAAAGACTTTATTTCGTCATTGTCCAAGATTATTGAAGATGGAGAATATACAGTGTACTTCCTCGATTATCTCGTGCAATTATCCGGGTTTATGGATTATCCGTACTGAAAATATTTTGATTGATTTTTCTATTATGATTATAAGATGCATTAATGATTCAAGCATCTTGAATATGCTGCTGTTTGAAAGAAATACTGTGATAGGGACACACAGAAACGCCGCCCCGCCATTAATTTCGAGTATTAATTCGCCCATTTTGTGAGTTCTCGACTTCTCGCTTGTTCTAAAAAAATCTAATGTTCAATGCAAATCTTCGGTCCCTTTCCAAATGTCTTTCTCGGGAGGTTTGTTTATTCGCCTGCTTTGCTTCCTAGCAGTGAAGAAGTACGGTTCTACAGAGAGTAAAAAAAAGAAGTTTACGGCATAAAGTCTAACATAAATCGCCTAAAGAAAGAATAATTGTTGTATGCTAGAAATGCATCAGGAACTCATAAAAACTCATACAAATTGAAAGTGAGGAAGAAAGAACCAGAAGAAATCATCAAGACCTTAACAATAAAAAACATGAACGAAGCTTTTACACATCTCGAGATATTTTTGAATATTATGGAAGAATGTGATCCCAATGGAGAACGCATATCTCAAGTGCGTAGGGCGATCCATAATAGTACGGTATGTTACAGAACTCTCTATGAAGAAAAGAAAAAAAGTAGTAAAATACAACTAACCCTTGACAAGTTTATTAAGAGGATATAATTTTTATTTAATATGTACTTAGTACATATTAGTATATGTACCGTGAAAGGCCAAGTGCAATTTTTGGTGTTTTTTTTTTACATCCCTCTACTTTCGAACATTTAACTTTCGCACACATTTTCAGGAACCAATCATGTGCGAAAGTCGAGGTCCGCCTGTAGATATCTTTATGTAGTAAATAGGAAATTTTAGCTTTGTAATAAAGGATGTGACAGGTTGTACCACATAAATATTCCCAAAAAATTTGTTGAATAGATAAACAAAAATCTAAATTCGTTACAGTCAATGTGTAAGTACTGGAAAGTTTTCGATCCAAATAATCTATTATGTCAAGAACAGTTTTTAACCATAAATAAATACATGTTATATATTTTACAAAGGACATGCAGAGCAATGCATGAAACTGTGTCGAGTCGTAAAACTTTAAAAGAAAGCCTTTTGTAGGGTATTAGATAACATGGTTTCGTGTGAACCCGCGTTAGTGCGGGAGCGGGTGTTCACCGTTTACGAAAATTTCCGCAGTAACGCGGGACCGGGTCTCTGAGTGTTGAGATGATTCTATAGTGTCTAACGTTCACATGAATTTCATTGTGTGTTCAAAAGTATCAGCTTACATAGTAAAGATATAGGGAATTGTATGGATTGAGTGAAGGATTTGAAATAAGAAATAAATAAAAACATTTCACATTCAATATATAATTTTACTTAAGATAAATTTCTAATTTAATAGTACAATATAAAACTTTAAATTACACATTAAATTAATCATTGCATGCTTGTTTTATATTTTAAAAATAACATCAATTTACATAAATAAATAACATTATTTTGAATTGGGGGAAGATGTGATAAATATTTTGTATCAAATAACTATTTGTATGTAAAAGTTCACAGCAGAATTTCGACATGCCATTTTATTCATAATTTTGATTTGATCGATTATCAAACTATTGTACCCCTTTCATATATTTCAAACGAGTGTATAATTCAAATACATACTCTAAATTATTTATTTAGTAATACATTGTTACTATGATTAAATAAAGATTTGATCCACCCCTACGACACAGCAACGATAATGGTTAATAAAAACTGCCACACTGTTCACTCACACCAGATACTAATTTCTCATGAACATCACTCCTACAATAAAATACACCTTTTTACTACGATTTCTTATTTATTTACGTTTTAATTTGGATAGTGCAATTTTATACTTTCGAGAAATACAGGCAACATTTTAATCTAATTAAAATTCTATGGTGTTCGTATTAGAAAGAAATTATGATTCAAAACAACATTACCTAGATTGTAAATAAGAATATATATAAAATCTTGATATTCATTTGCTTGTCCGAGTACACTATGAGCGCATTGCAAACAATCGATTATTACTGATATAAACTTTTAAAGCGATACATTTTCTGATTTTATATATTTACATAGTATAGATTAATATTTCATTTTTTAAGAAAAACATATTATATCGTCCGTGCTACATTAATAAAATAGTACATACATATTTATATACACAGATAATCCCTCAGATGCGTAACTTAATTTGTGTCATTACGTACATTACAAATATGACAAGGGTAGCATACTGATACTCGCGAAACCATGACCATTCCAAAGTACTCGCACAAACGTCTAATAAGCAGAATTGAGAACATTGCACGGGGATTATCCATATACATTTATCTCGCGATACATGCATCATTTTAATTCACACATTATGATAAATAACTATAACTAATAGATTTTCTAAAAAAAAAATATTTGTACCAATAATTTATGTATGTATATTAAATAGAGGACAATGACGAACACAGTCTGACTAAAATAATAACACCAGAGAAACACTAACATTCTTTATGACAACGACAATCAAATATTAATTTTAATCACTTTCCTAAAAAGATTGTTTTCAAAATTTTAAAACAGCCTAGATGAAACTACGTACGGCCCGTCTTTTAAAAATTTTATGTCTTATCTAAATAATTTAAATGCAACGGTTATCCTGACGACCATTCCATTACAAGACCACAATTTGTTACAGCATAAAAATTTATTATTCCAAAAAAGATATACGAAAAAATACTCTAGAATGGATACCGAATTAGAAATGATATTTTAGTAATGAATAAAAAAAAAGGTTGCCGCACTTCATAATCGTTTTAAAATTCGTTTTTTATCTCGTAAAATTTTCTTCTTTTCCGCAGAAAGTTTTTTATCACTCGGATGTTTTTTTGCACAGGGGCCACTCTCACTCATATCCATATACATTTTTGATATTTTAGGAGCCTGAAACAATAGCAAGTAATATAAGAAAAACTGTTTCTTTTCGTAATTTGACACAAGTTATATCAACACATTACGGTCAGCAGTATTTATAGCATTCAATTAAAAAAAAATACTTTCTTCATAAAATTAATATAATTTTTAAATTAACAGAATTCCATAGTTGTAGTATTCCAAACGTGTACGAGGGTGATAAAATACAAAAATAAGATAATTCACTAAATTCATTATACTTCTTACTGCAAAAAATAATTTATGTAAAACAGCTAATTTGATTTCATTGTAGAAAAGAATAACATTCATAATTGATTAATCTATCTTAGTGATGTTATCAAAAATGTTTCGAGAATATGTTCTGAATATATCAGGGGTAACAAAAAGATTTTTCATTTTCGCCAAATTAAACGATAGTGTTGCGATTGTAAATCGAAGCAAATCCAGAAATAGAATTGTATAATAGACTTCAATGCCATTCTTGCTGTATAAAATGGTTCGGAAATACACGAGTACGGTATAGACATTGGTGCCAGATCTCGGGCGGCTCTCGAGGATGCATGTCAGCAAATAATAAGAGCGGCAATGGGCATGGGATTGACGATCAATGAGACCAAAACAAAATACATGTCCATATAGAAGAATGTTGAAAATTCCATGGACGGAACACAATAACTAACAAAATTATCTGATCGTTTGTTAGGTGGGAAAACAAATCGTGTGAACGTAAGACAAAAATGTCCCATTTCAATCTCAAATATTATTTGTCACCATATGTGTGAGGTTATGTGAAAAAATATCATATTTGTTAATATTTTAATTCACCTTCAAACCATGGACATAATACTTTTTAAATTTATTATGCAATATTTGAGATGTCAGTTGTCATAGAAATATGTTTTATTTTTGTATGAAGTTTGGAGGGTCTAAAAACACAAATGCTGTGTTCCCGGCCTTTTGATGAAAGTTTTTATAAAACATAGCATGTTTTGCCGGACCATATAGAGTTAAAAATACAACCATCTTTCACAAGAAGTGGAAACTTCTGAACACCGTCCAAACTAGTAAAATTGATTACTTTGAAACATCATTCATGGAACAAAGAACCGCCCTCTGCAGATCCACTCTAATGGAGGGGAAAGTGGAAAGTAAACGGTGATTTCAAAGAATGAAGCTATCGTGGCTCTGCAAGATTCGCAACTGGATCGGATTGGGAGCTCCAGAATTATTCCAGCTCACCAAAAACGAGAATTATATGGAGAAAAAACAATTACATGTAAATCACTCAGAATGTCCGAAAACGGAAAAGGCACCCGAAGAAGAAGATATACCAAGGATGAAGTCGATAAATGATTGCAAACCGGTGCTACTTTAGACTTCAAGAGCATCTACCGTTAAGACGTCTCGAGGAAGACGGAGAAAGGCGAGAAGCTGTATCAACATACAGAAATATAATGGTCAGAGTAACCAAACTCGGGTGGGCTGATCACGTGTCAAGGCTGTAGGACAGCTAGCCATTGAAAAGGCTTATGGTTAACATTGAAGAACCTTCCTGTCCCCGGAAGAAACAAAGACAAAGGTGGCTGGACTGTACACAGGGGGACGAGGTATATTTGAGACTGACTGCGAAAGATTGAATGCGCCAGAAAATGGTGATGGATGAGGCCAGGGCTGTACAATAGGGCTATTGTACTTGTTAAACCATTTTATGTTTTATTATAATCACAAATGACGAAAAATGTATAACAACAGAAAACGTGATTGTTGAAAGATTTGATATAAAAATATGCAGAATTTTTGCCGTTGGGCGGTACAGTTGTACCTGACGTATCTTGACGTGGCCATATTAGATGATTACTTTTTTGTTGTTAGTCAAAAAGCTCATTTTATTTACAAAAAAAACATGTAAAGATGACTTTTCACTAACATTAATCTTATAAGGCCTAACGGCTCTAAGTATATGCCACAGAAAATACCGTATTTGTTTATTTCACACAGTAATTTCATGCACATTTTACGAGTTTTCTGATTATCAAACTTTAATATACATTTTTTTTTAAATAATTGAAGGAGCCATACCGAAGATTTTATTTAAAAAATGCTTAGAAGACTGCTGCTTACTTTTTATTATTTTTTATCATCAAACCTTGTAATCTTGTTTTTTTAAAAAAATATTTAATAATCCTGATACCAAATTAATTATAATTGTATATATCTAAATCTCCTTTTAGAAATCTAAATCTATTTCGAGTTCGTCCCGCAATACTGCATGAGCGGACCGTAATGTGTTAATGGCAACAATTAGACTTAGGAAAATGTTAAAATAGTATTGTGAAAGGTTAAAGTGATTTAAATTGCTTTCCGAGTGCAAAACCACTTAAGACAAAATTGAAAATGATCATTTACAATACATTCAATATTTGTTAAAAATATATGTGGGTATGTTATCAAAGTCCAGTGTTATAAAATAATTAATGTGATGATTTGGTCAAAATTGGGAATTCGGAATAGCATACAAAAAAAATGGAATGGAAGAAGTGAACGAATGATTAAATATTTTAACGAAGAGATTAATTGATACATTACCTGTGCGTGCACTTCAGTCATCATTCTAGCACGTTGAGAATAATCATCATAGTGTTCGAGGAGTAATTTACCGGCTTCTTCGTTTAATGCAGATTCAGCATTAGGAACGATAAGAAGACATTTTACCGTCTGTTGTAAGAAAAATAAATATTAAAACAAAATAATTAAACAATAAAAATACAATAGCAAAACAATATTATTTATATCAATTAAAATTTGTTATTATATTCTACCAGCAATATGTGTTTTATTCCGAGGTCTGATTTCCAATCTTTTTTTAGGGTATTAACGCAAATCTCTCCAGTTCCAGTAGCCACGTTAGGATGAAATATTTTGGTTATAAAAAATGCTTTCGGAGGTGACGCTGGAAAATCTTTACCTAATGCTAACTTTACTTTAAAAACGCCGCCAGCATAGGGTGTCCCGGCTAAAAAATAAAGATAAATTTATAAGTAGCCTTCTTTGGATTGACGTAAACATTTGTTGATAAGAAAACTATTGCACTGTTTCATAACTGTCGATGATTAGTGATCAATTATTTTATTCCAAGCTGGTTAATATTCTTCAATAATGATACGTATAACAGCAGGTTTACATATTGAGCAATAATATAAATATTTATTGTTATATTACATTATCAACTTGGAAAGTGATAAATTACCTGGTCCATCGATATATGCTTGGATATCAGTTATGTCCGCATCATTGATAAGCACTTTAATACCTTCCGGAGGATGTTCAGATAAATCGTGCATTTCTTTTACTACTCTTCTAATAATTTGAGGCGAAAGATTCTCCACGTTAGACATCTATAAAGGAATAATATATAATCGTTTGCATTATCTAAGTAGTAATTTTTGAGCGAGTATAAAGCAGATTTTAATTCCGCATATGTATAATCATGAACACTATCCACACTGAATAGTTAAATAATCATGTAGTTAGGGTAATATTAAATATACAACATAAATAATGGGTATAGAAGTAAATATGTATATCCTCCAGTTCACACTGCTCAAAAGCGAAAATTAATCCAATAGTAACGAGTACAATAAGATTATTTTAAATCTGGTAACAAAGCCAATAAGAAATTGGAGGTAATCAAAATACAAATTTTTACGACGAGAAAGATATGGAATGAATCTGTTCAAGTAATATATTTATCAGTCTGAACAATGTAATCTAGAATGGGGCCGCAAGGGCGGCGCACCTTGGCGGCGGGCCGCGCGGGCGGGGAAAGCAGTGCGCGCCGCTGCGCCGCTGACAGCCGCCACCAGCGTTGGTGTTACCAGTACGCGCCCAAGCACCAGCGCACAGCCCAGGGATGCCACCTGCAAAACGAATTGATTGAAAATAACTGTCAGAATACAAATATTTCGAATGCTATTTATAATTTTCTACCATTAATACTAGTTGAATATGAAACAAATCATTATGAGTTCACTACGAAACGCAAATCAGTACAATAATTATAATTTTTGGTGGTAATAAAATGTAAAGTTATTGTATTTCTCATATATTTTAATTTGAATTTCAACGATTCAATCAATCTTAAAACCAGATCTAATTATAAAAAGAGATTTTCGGCAGCTCGTGTATTTCCCGCTAAACTGAACTTAAAAATATGTTTTATATATATCTAATGGTTACAATTTTTGGGATGGTTTATTATCTTAAAATACAAAACGCCTTATTTTTCTTCACATTTAATTATTTATACTAATAATACGACATCCATTTATATTTTTACATGTTTCAATAATTCGTATGTGAAATTAATAAAATATTTAAAATTGATAATTCGTCAAACACATAAAAGCAATGTCAAAAATACCTGCATTCATTATTCTCTTATCCAGTCACTCATTTGATAGTTTTTGTTAGCAAAACCTAACATTATTAAGTAGGACCTTTCAGAGCAAATACGTAACCCGGAGCAAGTAATATTTTAGAGGGCTTCAGAATTTAAAATAAGCAAAGGAAATAGCTTTTCAAATCCTAAATTCTATTTTTGTGTAAGTTTTAAATTTCGTCCTGTTTCGCCTTTCCCTATATTTTTATCTAGCATATAGATTTTCCAAATTGAGGCTCAGAACAACAGCTCCTCCTGTCCACCCCCTGATAGCCACTGTTATCAACCATAATTCATTAAGGATACTACTTCTCATAATGCTTTATTGCCTTAATTAATGCCTATATTTTTATCTAGCATATAGACTTTCCAAATTGAGGCTCAGAACAACAGCTCCTCCTGTCCACCCCCTGATAGCTACTGTTATCGAACATAATTCATTTCCCTGGCGGCTGTTTTAGACTATCGCTAAGGTGTGTGATGTTGGTCTGTCGGTCCGGAGAGGGGCCCTTCCCTCCGTAAGGCTAGTGGGTTCAACCCACACCGTTCTTGGTGTGTAACACCAATGTCACAATTCAGAATCCTGAACTGATTAATAGATGAAAACAAGATAAAATGCTTTAAATCAAATGTAGAAAGCATTATAGCAAACGTAGATTGCTGTAATAATAAATGTAAGATAACGTTTTTTATTTTTTTATTTTTTGGAATTACAAAAATACAAATCTAAATGTTTTCAAATATATTACATAGATGAACTAACAATTTTAAACATAAATAGGATTATATTTGGCACATCGTTTTACACTACTTTATAATCTACTGCTTAATATACTATAGTAACAGAATAATCAATATTATTTCTTAAAATTAGGAGAAAAGAATCTTGGTTTTTTATAAAATTGATATAAAGTATTTTATTAATATACAAGTGTTTTAGTGTGATTATGGTTGTTTTATGTTTTAAATTATGTATGAATAAAATATTTGTATGGCAAAAAAAGTTTGATTACACAGTTATTTAAACATAAAATAATCGAATATACAAATCAATGTTGAAATGAGATGCTGTAATTGGTTAAACCAAATTATTTTTTCCAAAAATATTAACAAATAAAATACAGTAAAAATCAATAAGCTTAGATTGCTATGGTGTGAAAATAAAAATTTGATCCATGTTCAACAACAATATTTTACAAAACATCTCGTTAACAATTTAATTGAATAGACTGTTTTTGGATAATTTGGCTCTCATAACACTTTTAGCTTGACCCGCATTTTCAATCCAATCTGGTAGTTTTCGTTTTGTAGCACTGACAGATATATTTTGTTCTGCAACGCTATCTTTCAAAATATTTTTTGATATTGACGTAGGTGGTTCATTAATTAAATTTTTCATATTTTCTTCCTGTGAATCTAGATTATCATTTGAAAGTAGTTCTTTACATTCGACTGTTTCAGGTTTTGATTCATTGCTTCGATTGTCATCAGTAATCTTTGTCTTTTCATAATTTGAAGTAATTGTCATTATTTCATCCATATTTTCTGAAAACAAATCTTCATCATTCCATAAATCATCGTCGCCTGACATTGGTGTAGTCTCTGATTCAGCATTTATATCTATATCTTTATCAGCCTTATTAATTTTACTAGAACCGTTTTCACCAGTTGGAATAGAAATATGTTTTTGAATTTTCGTGTCAGCCTCCTCATCCGATAATATAGGTTCATCATCATCAGGTTTATTTGTAATTTGTTTGAATATACAATTTTTCCCTTCTCCGTCCAATCCATATTTATCTACATGTGGTAAATTCAAATCCTTTAAGTGATTTTTTACTTCCCAATATGATAGTGCTATCTTTATTTCATCATATGTTATTATAGGTGGGCACAAATTTTTTATCGGCGTTAACTTGCTGACATCTGAAAATCAGGAATTAATTAAAAATTAGTATCTACATAATTTATTACAAATCCGAGAACATTTAAATGATTTAACTTTGTTTCAGTAAATTAAGAATTTTATAGATTTAAAAAATAATAAATTATTAGAATAATTACCTTTAATTTCTGCTAAAACTTTCAAAATACAATTTAATTTGGAAGCTGTAATTAGTCGTGATATATCTAATGAATATGTTGATCGAAGGACAGCACTGAGATGAGATGAAATAGTAGATGGTGATAATTTTCTGTAATTAAATATATATTATTAATAATCATGGGGCAATGATTGTTCAAATAAATATAAATATATTATAAAAATGATTTACCTTTTGTTAGCTATTTCTTCGTGTGATTCTCCTTCATTAAACATTTCTAGAGTGAGTCTTTGAGTTGTGTTGATTGTAGTATTCATCATATTGCAATTCGAAGTGCATACAGGGTTTTCTGCAAGAATTTCTTCAATTGAAAGGATTGGTGGTGGATTTTTATTATAGTACTGTTTAATTTTTTGCAATATTTGTGATCCGAAATTTTCAATTTTCTTATCAGACATTCCATCAACTGAAACAAAAACAGTTTTAAATATAAAAAATAAATATAATTATATTTAAAAAAAATCATACATTTTTCAGAAATTAATCGGTTCATTGTTTTCGGTTGAACTTTTGCCATTTGATGTAAAGCAATATCTGAAGCAATAACGTGCGGCATTATATTTTTTCCTTTAGCCAACGTATGTCTCATTTCGAATAATACCTAAAATTTCCAATACAATTATATTCAATAAAATTAAATCGTAATCTGAAATATTCTATTAGTAAGTTTAGTTGTTAAATGATATATACACACATCTAGTAATCCTTGTTGATGTGCATTAAGTTGATCTCTAGTCAATGTAGTTGTAGATCGCTCATTTTGAGTAGAAACTAGTTGACTAGTTGTATTCAATATACTGCCACTTGTTCTAAAATATAATAAATACAATTAATTTATAAATAAAATGTTAAAATCATTTAAAAAGTAGAGTACATCTTTTTTTTCAAATGCGGTATCATATCTTCAGTAGGTATTGCTAGGACAGGTTTCGCTTTACATTGTTGTTTATCATTAAGCCATTTTTCTCCTTGCGTGTTCAAACATATCACTGAAAAACTTCTGTCACCAAAACTGCGCGATTCCTTTTTAATTAAATTTTGTTGCTCCAGAATTATTGCTATAAATATATGGTAAATTAAAAAGTGAGAAATTAATTAAGTTATGAATACATATGTCAAAATAAAATTCTTACCAATTTGCTTCCACCAATCTTCAGGTTTCGATGAACCAGATCCATGACTATCCAACTTAAAAGACAAAGGATGCATTTTCTTTGCCTTTGACCCTTTGAGTTGTGATATTATCATTCCCAGACCAAATTCTTTTGGTAAAAACAGTTTTATACCTTTTAAAAAGATTTCAGTATCATCAGAAAAATCATAAAATCCATCAGAGTTTATCCCTTCATAGCGTGCAGAATCATGGGGTGAATTAAATCTAATGAAAATGCACAATTAAAATAAATAAACAAAAAAAAATAAAATATTTTTTTTTACCGTTTGTTGCAATTATCACAACAGTTTGCATTGTGTTCAGTCGATTTTATTACGTTTTTATCAAAATAAGACATAATTAAGAACCTTCGACACTCCCTCGATGATACATATTGTTTCATATATGAATTAAGATTTTCTTTATGAGACTTAGCATCAGCAGACATACAACTTTTATCTCTCAAAAAGCTAAGAAAACATTCGATTTTATATTATTATGTAAACAAGGTTTGATAAAAAAATAATCAGAATTTTTGAATTTCGAAGGCTGTGTAAGTCTAGTTGTCACATTTGTTGAATTGGTACACTTGTTCCTGACATATCATGACATTGGGTGATTACTTTATTGTTGCCTGTCGAAAAGATTTAACAAATTTTAGTGTGCTCGTCGTTTTTGTAACCAAAAACACCACTATTATGATGCCTCAGACTCTATATTCGCTATTTCCCATTCCCGAATATTAAAAGACCATGAAAAGATGATACATCCGGGCCTCATATAACACGGTTTTGTATAACACGGTTGAATAAATGGTGGCATATTTTTATACAACACGCTTTATATAACACGGTTTCAGGAAAAAAAATTAAATTAAATAATTAACATGTTCGATTTGTACGTCCATGGAATGTGCCATGACAAATCTTATTGAGCATGTCGAAACTTGTCAATTTTGTTTGTTTCGAAACATTTCAGTTGTGCTCTGGCATTCACAAGTGCAGTGCATATTTCTTGGTAATCCGTATTTTTAAACCCCAAAATGTTGACTGTTACGGATAAAATAAAAAAAAAAGAGAAACTTTATTTCTATTGAAAAAAAAAAAATATCCTTGATTGTTTCAAAAGAGGAGAGAAAGCAACAACTATTGCTAAAACTTTTAATTTAAATGAAGCAACAATTAGGACGATACAAAAATATGAAAACAAGATTATATCTTTTATAATATAAATTATATAAAGAGCTCTTATGATATAGATATATTATATAAAGAGCTCTTATGATATGGATAGAGGACTGCAATGACAAAAACATTCCTATGGACAAAAGCATTATACAAAAGAGGGCACAAAACATTTTTGATAATTTAAAAAGAACTGAACAACACATCGGAAGATCAAAGCTTATCTCACAATTTTTCTGCTAGTAGAGGATGGTTTGAAAATTTTAAGAAGCGATTTTCACTACATAATATAAAAATTGTCAGCAGATGTAGAATCTGCTAAAATATTTATTCCACAATTCGCAGATATTTAAAAAAATAAGGGCTACACACCAGACCAGGTATTCAATGCGGACGAAATGGGATTGTATTGGAAAAAGATGCCCCATCGAACCTACATATCAAAAAACGAAAAACATGCAAAGGGATTCAACATTTCAAATTCTTCTGGAAATTTCATAATGAAGCCTCTACTTATTAATCAGTCTTTAAACCCCCGGGCACTGAAAGGTTATGACAAAACAAATCTACCTGTTTATTGGAGAGCCGATAAAAAGGCTTGGACCACAAGTATTCTTTTTAAAGATTGGTTTTACAATTGTTTTATACCTAATGCAAGAGATTACAATGCAGGAAGAAAATATTGATTTTAAAATATTGATATTGACAATGCACCAGGACATCACATTTAAAACATCCTAATGTAGAAATATTATTTTTACCACCAAACACTACATCTATAATCCAGCCCCTAGACAGAGGTGTAATTTCAACATTTAAGGCTTATTACGTTCGTCGAACATTTGAAAAAATACTAGAAGACATCGATCAAGATAAAAACTTAACACTTTCACAAGCTTGGGAAAAATTTACTATTCGAAATTGTGTCGGTATTGTTTCTGCATCCGCTAAAGAAATAAAACAATCAACTTTAAATTCTTGCTGGAAAAAAGTTGTGGCCAGAAGTAGTCACTAAAGAAAATGTTGTACCACCAATAGAAAATGAATACGAAAATACTAACATTTGTCGTAGTATTGGTGGAGAAGGATTTGTTGACGCGGAAATTCAAGTTATCGAAAAAATATTGGAGGATCAGTTCGTTGAATGGTAAGAAGAATTAGTCGAAATGTTGAATGAGCCTAACACAATTAATGACTCAGAAAGCAGCCGTTTAATGGATACATGTTTCTACATTAAAACCATAAAATGACGGCTTGGAATTGGCTATCGAATTAGAATTTTTTTATTGAAAAGCATCCTATAATGGAAAGAAATTCGAAATTCAAGAGGGAATTACAACAGATTTTGGAACCTTATAATGAAATACTTAAAGATTTTTACGCTAAAAGCAGACAATCGTGTATTACTGAATTTTTTAAGACTAAACCACAAGAAATCCAGAGTCCTCCGATGATGATGATGAAAACTTACAACCGATCTCGAAAAAGAGTAAAACACATAGAATTCTAAGTGATAGCGATGATGAATGAATGC
The DNA here is from genome assembly GCA_022495035.1 of Philopotamus ludificatus. Lineage (NCBI taxonomy): Eukaryota > Metazoa > Arthropoda > Insecta > Trichoptera > Philopotamidae > Philopotamus > Philopotamus ludificatus. The sequence continues at coordinate 125,002 of JAGXCT010037034.1, forward strand.
TACATTATATTATTAAAGTTTTTTCAATAATATGTAACTGTACATGTATTTGTTTATTTAAAAAAATAAAGTACATACTCATATAAACTATCTTCGATTTTTTTAGAACGCAAACCCTAATTTTGTATGAACTTCAAACCCTTGTATAACACGGATTTATATTACACGACGTTTTGGTGGAACCATATAACCGTATTATACGAGGCCCGAGTGTATTTTCTTAAATTGGGGAGATAAAAACTGCTTAAGGAATTAAGCACTATAATAAAATTTACATTCTAGAAGTTATTTGAAGATTGGAAAAAGCCCTGGCACAAGTGTAAGGTCTACTTTGAAGGGGACACAAATCATATTCATAAATATTTAATTTTTTTTTGAGAAAAACGAAAATTCTGCACATTTTTTTATCAAATTTCGTATATAAAATATTTTTTACGAGCTATATTTACCCGTGAGTAACAAAATCTGCAGGGGAATGGTAAAGTACACACAATGAAGGGTTTCCATCTCGACCTGCTCTTCCAGCTTCTTGGTAATATCCTTCCATGTCGCTGGATGATCCATAATGAATAACGCATCTAAGAATTAAATAAAAAATTGGATTTTTTATATAGAAAAAACACAGTTACATTCAATTTTTCAATGATTTTTGATGAAAATTGTTGACTTCAATTCAGTTGCTCCCACTGAGCGCAGTAACTTGTGCAGAATATTCTCCTAGTCAAATATTCAATGTAGACAAGACATGTTTATTTTGGAAAAAAGGCCTAATCCTACATTCCTATTCGAAGGAAGAATCAGTTACTCCCAAACATAAATCTTCTAAAAACCGATTGATATTGCTGAAAACCCGAGGGATATATATTCTTGGTAGAAACTGAGCTGATGATTTAAAATTGAACCTAATATTAGTTAATAGAGCAGAAAGTCCCAAAGGATTGAAAGGGAAAGATGAAGATTTGCTTTCAGTCAATTCTAAATCAAATAAAAAAAGCCTTCATTGCTGTGTTAGTATTAAAAAATTAGTTCACATTTTATTTTGTGCAGTTAACACATCGCTTATGGGGCAAATCCTGGGCAAACATGAACAATTGTGTGAGGCCCATTTGCCCAAATTTGGTGAAACGTCATTTTTTTACAAAATAATAATTTGAAAATATTTATTTATAAAAAATATTTTTGATAAATAAATATTTTCAAATATAATTTTAGATGTTTTTTTACATCCCTTTATTTTCGAATATTCAATATTCGAACACATTTTCAGGAAGCAATCATGTGCGAAATTCAAAGGGTCTTGTATTCAAATATGTAATTGTTTTTATTTAATTAAATTTAATAATCACCCACCTCACGTTTGGTTTGTCAATTCCCATTCCAAAAGCAATAGTAGCCACAATGATTTTAATATCATCTTTGGCGAATTGTTCATGTACAGACTTTCTAACTTTGACACTTAAACCTGCATGGTACGCTTCACATTTTATCCCTTTTACTATAAAAATATATTTTATAAATATGTGATTAAAAAGTACTACACAAATAGTATTAATTAAGCTTTAGAATAATTTCTATACATATGTATTTATATTATAAATTAAATAAATATATCTATTTTTTTAATTATTCATAGCATGATTTAATTTTAAATCATTGAGGATGATAAAATTACGTTTTAAGAGTTCAACAATTTCTTCTGTCATCTTTCTCGTAAGACAGTAGATGATGGTAGATCCTTTGGCAATATTAAATATCTTATTTTCATTATTTAATACTCTATTAATATCCGCATATGAATCACGTGACTTTTTTTCAACTTTAAAAAATAAATTTGGACGATCAAAACCAGTGCAAAGCAGTTGAGGTGATCTACAAAATTAAATAAAGTTTTAAATAATGTACACTAAAATTGAATAAACATGTTTCATTAATATTCTACAATATATCTAATACCTAAGTTTCAAAGATTTTACAATATCATTTTTAACATCTATAGTAGCTGTTGCTGTTACTGCTAATACAGGAATTGTATTAAGGGTTTCCCGTATTTTATTTAAACCTCTGTAACTAGGCCTGAAATCATGACCCCACTGTGAAACACAGTGAGCCTCGTCTATAGCCAAAAGTATGATATTTACAGTAGAGTTAAGTTTTTCCAATAACTCTATGCCTATAAAAATATTAAGACATAAAAAGAAAAGTAAAATTGTGATAAATAATTATTATTACCATAATCGGATATAGCAAATTCTGGTGTCATGTACACCAATCTATATAACCCTTGTAACATATTCTCTATAACTTCACTTTTATTAGTTTGAGCAGTCCCTAATAAACAAGCTGGTATATTTGCAAACTGTGAAATAAATATATAATTCATTTAAAACTTTAATGATTCAATTTTATATTCATTATTACTTATTTATATACATGTTTTAAATGAGAATGTAAAAAATAATGATAAATATAGATTTTAGTGTATATGATATACCTCTAATGCTTGAACTTGATCTTCCATTAGTGATATAAGTGGCGAAATTACTATGCACAGTCCCATTTTAAAAACAGCAGGAAATTGATAGCATAGAGATTTGCCGTATCCAGTGGCCATAATTACACAATTGTCTCTCTTTTGTTCCATTACCGAATGAATAATTTGCCATTGTAATGGTCTGAATGATTTATGACCAAAGAATTTTTGTAAAACATCGAGATGAAGTTTGGATGGAGCTAAAATTATATTATTTATTTATTAGCATTACTTAATCTTTATTTTAAAGCGATGTGTGAGTACCATTATAGAATGATTCATTTTGGCACTCACAAAAAAGTAATACAAAGAAGAAAAACTGAAAAATGATTACAAATTATATAACATTACAAATTTTTAGAATTTAATCTTTAAAAATGATCTTTCTTCTAGAGTAATACAAAAATAAAAAAAATATTAAGAAAAAAAAAATGTTACCATTTGTGTTCTGGCCATCAAAGGTGTTATTGTCCTCACTATTTGTTTTATTCTGAAAAAAAAATAAAAACATTGATGAACAAATACGTATAATATCGCAAAACAAAGCTAATATATTATCCTATTATTATTGAGCTAATAAATTTGGTTAACGGTTATTTCAAAAATAAATCTCCTCAAGTGAATAAAAGTAGAACACGGGCAATTCCGCTAAACATGAACGTAACTGCTATAAACATTTTCTTCTTAATAAGGAGTTGTCTTTATAAATAAAGTTGAAATCAAAATAATTAACATTATATATCATCTCCATTATTACATTATTAAAAAAAATAATAAGTAATTCGTGAATTATAAATTAAGTATCAAAGATTTTGTAAATTATAGAAACCAATCATACAGCAAATAATATAATTTATGATATACAGTAGATGAGATAACGTATGAATATGACGGCAGAACTGTGATCATTTATGTGTGGCAAGTGTTATTACCTCCATTTCGTCGTTACCGAGAAAATACCCGCCCAATCAACTAGGTTCACTGCTGCATCATGTGTTGCCAGAGTGCGTGTTTACTAATATTATTTTGACAGTTAACTAAAATATAATGAGGCAATCGATTTTTTTTTCAACTTTGTCCTGTGCCTCTTAAAAGTAATATTTTTATTTATTCCACACCTTAAAATTTATATAACTTTATTTTCTTATTTAAAAAAAAAACAATATTTTAATCAATCGTAAACCAGTGCCAGTCCAGGACACCGGTCAAGTGATAAATGTATTGTATGTTTTATAACCCCTCCCCCCCATCTTTAATATTTTTATCAAACCTTTCTATGGATGAGTAGTACTTTAAATTTATTTTAATGTTATTCATCCAGTCAAATAAATTTAAAAAAATCCCAGACCAGAACATATGATTGGTAATTGATTTTTTTGTGACTTTGTAGGAATGCCAATTGTATGCCGAGCTAATCGCCCTAATATATTCTTTTGATACATATCAATATATGGTACAAAGCGAATTTCGGCCATACGTTATTAAAATAATTAATATTGTTATATTATGTCGGCATAAGATAACCACTTCAGTTTATACACAAACTATTTAATTTCATCTCACTTTTATGTCGTAAAATTTGCAATTCAGAATTGTTCATGCACTAGATGAGTTGAATTTGGACCAAGTGGGGCTCTTTGTCAACACCGCGACGGTGACAGTTGACAGTTTATAGATGTGGGTATCTCTGTTGCTGGCGCTGGTGGCCGCGACGGCAGGCACTGACATATCTGCCAACGTATTTGGAAATGATCGCAATGGATTGCCAGCCGCCTTCGGGGATTTCAACTCCGACGAACTCACAGATCTCTTCATCATTAGAAACGGTGGTCACGTGCTGGATATCCTGCTGGCTAATGAAACTGAACCTCTTTTGCGAAAAGGAAATGGCATGCGATGTGACTTTGCGGAGTTTAAAGTGACAAGTATTGTTCCCGGAGATTTCGATGGAGATGCGTTTATGGATATAATGATGACAACTCAAGATATTAATACAAATACATCCTTAATACATGACATCAGAATTATATGGGGTGGAGAAAAAAAATTGAATTGCACCCCAGAAGCTTTAACTGTTGTAACTAAGACAAAAGGTCACCCGCTAGCAATAGACTATAATAATGATATGATAATTGATTTGTTTGGGGTTAACGAAAAAAATGAGACTATATTTTGGGTTTTTAATCATAATCGAACCAAACCAGAAGAGATACACATGGATATGATAAATGGAAATCTTATAAAAATTCCCCATTCTCATTCATTTTTAGATATTAACGGTGATTATACTTCAGATTTATTGGTTACAACACAAACAGCATTTGAAGTCTGGTTAGGAAATGTTTACGAACCTGGTTTTAGTTATTATAAAAGTATTGAATTGCCAACCGGTTCATTTAATGGTCAAGTGGGACAGTCCATATTTTTAGACGTCGAATTATCTGGAAAATTATATTTACTTTTGCCATTTTGTTATGATAAAAAATGTTTGAATAGTACAATCTTATTAAATGACGACGGGATATGGCAACAGTTGGTGATAGACTTTGAAGATGATGATCATAATATTTGGGGATTTTCGCCTCCCAATCAAGAAGTTTATACGGATACAATAACCATGCGAGGAGGCGATTATAATATGGACGGCTATCCTGATTTACTTGTGACTCTGTGTCAAAATAGAGGAACACAACTACAAACATTTTTGATGGAGAATATTCCTTGCACAAATAAATTGTGTACGTTCAATAGAAGCTACAAAATACGTTGGAATGCATTGGGTTTGTTTCAAAAGGATACATTTTTATCCGTTTTCTATGATTTTTATCAAGATGGAGTACTTGATTTTATACTGTTGCAAAAAAATATAACAACAAATGTATATAAATTAGGTGCATATAAAAACAATTTAGATTATGACTCTAACTTTATCAAAGTCATGGTTTTAACGGGATTAACTAATAAAATAATTCCCGAATCTATTGGAGTATTGGGAAAGAAAAAAGGCACATATGGTAATTTTATATTAATTAATTAATTAAAATATAATTAAACTCTTTATAGTGAAATACAAAGCATCATTTTACTTTTAATGAACGTAAATGTAGAATTGTTACTTTATTTTATGAACATGTTTTATTCTAAAGTGAATGCTGTAATTTCTTAGAGTTTCTAGTTGTTTGCAATTATTCGATAGAGTAAAATTTATTAAAAAAATGTTTATTTTTAGGTACAAATCTACCAGGACCCAGAATCTCTTACAGTACACTTTCTCAAGAAGGATATCCACGAGCTGGAGTGTGTACACAATTACCACAATCGGCTTATTATTCATTAAATTTACCATATTCAATATTTGGTCTGGATAGAACACCAAATTTTGTTGATACTTTGATGGTAGGATTATCTAATAGATCAAAAACGTGGACTCAACTAATACCAAATTCTCAAGTAGTTGTTATACCTTGGCCCCCAAACGATCCTTCTCAATGGAAAGTCCAATTATTTGTAACTCCCAGCAAGGTGATTCTTAAAAGTGGTTATGTATTCACAGTAATTATTGCGTTAGTAATTATTATAGTGGTATTATTACACCTAAAAGAAAAACGTGATGATATGTTAGACCCTTCTTTAAATGTTTTAACCGTTGATAGTTAGAATAATATTGAAATTATTACTGTAAATATATGTTAACCTTTTCCACTCTGAAGGCTAGCAGTTATGGCCCAAAGACGGAATAAGTTTGCGCGTCGATTTCAATAGGGCGCAGGTAAATTTTACGAAGTATTATTGATTCTAAATATAGAAAAGGGTTGCAACATGTGGAATAACCCACTATTTTTTTATTTATATTTATAGTTACGCCTAATAAATTCTCAGAAATAAGTGTGCATTTATCGATATATTTCATATACCAATATTTTTGGAACAGTCAGTTGGTTTCTTCATATCGGAAAGGGTGTCCGAAGCTCCATATGGTGTAACCTGATTTTTTTTTATTGTGGAACTATTTTTTTAAAATTCCGTTACATTTATAATTATTTAATAGAAATAGTGAAACTGTAAAATTAGTGAAATAGTGTTTATAATTAAAAAATAAACTATGTAAAATAATAAAAATAATGAAAGTTTTGTTTTCAAAATTTATGATACTGACTATGATTAGAAAATATGATTATGATTTATTTATATTATTATGATTAGGAAATTTGTATACTCTAGCGAGGGAACGGACGATGAAGAGAATTCAACATTTGTTAAATCCACGTCATCAAAAAATTGGTACACTCTGTCTAATAATTTTTCAAAAAATATAATTAATCTTACTATCGTTGATAGAATAGTAGGGGCAAATATCCTTACCAATTGTTTGAAACCTATTGATTATTTCTAATTATTTCACAACAAACAATTGATTAGTAAAATAGATTATGTAACGAATTTGTATGCAAACGATAAAATAGGCAAAATCAATCCTAGAAAAAATTCGATGTAGAAGTCATGGAAAGATATAAATAATACGGAATTTAAAGCATTTTTGAGTGTGATTTTAAATTTAGGAGTTAGACCTCGTCCAGACCTGCAAGATTTTTTTTAGGCTGTATTGTAGCACGGTTTTTTAAGAAACACTTGATCTTTAAAAGCCGGCGTTTTTCAAATCTTTCGGATGTTACATTTACATAACAACCAAGATATCAATCGCGAGGAGACTAGTCTTCAAAATAGAATAAATAAAGTTGATTTTTACATAAAGCATTAAGACGAAAAATTTAAAGAACACCTATTTCCTGGAAAAGAAATAGTGGTTGACGAATGTATCATCGATATCTCCTTCATCGATTTAATGTTTTGCTTAACCCCCAAATAATCAATTTGTTTGCCGCAACGTACGTGCTGGTCAAATTAACCCAATGCATGATTTTACCCTCCAATAAAAAGTGATTTTAATTAATAAATTATTATATGCATAATTTATAATTGTTATAATAATAAAAAATATTAAAATAAAACTCAATTAAAGCAAACGTTTAATAAATGTCCAAATAAGCGAATATTTTTATCAAAGTGAACCACAATTTCATTCCATAATCAGGGTCATACATTTGAATGAACTCGTGACATTGAACAGTGCAAAACTAATGAACCGAGTTTTTTAATTTTTTTAATTAGTAAAAATGAATAAATCACAAATCAAAAACAATATTATAGATGTTTTTAATTCCGTTTTCCAAAATATATATATATTTTTTAAAAATTCGTATTTTTTTTTATCCAGAGTGGTAAAGGTTAAAAGTGGACTATGGCCCTCAAGATTCTTAATATATGTATATATAGTTTATATTTATTGTTAAAGCATTTTTATATAAATATTTAAATATAATGTGGTGTGATAATTGTATATTTAATAATTTAAGCACAATTAACCACTTCATTGACGGGTATACGCGTCAAGCAGAACCGCTCCAATTTACTCGCTCACGCATATTCGTGTGAAGCCGTGTGCAAAAAATGGACTGAAAAGGGTTGAAAAAAAATATAAAAACATTTTTATGTTTCTAATATAATTATAATTTCTAATATATGCTTCAAATTAAAAGCAAAAAAAAAATACATTTTTTTGGAACGTTTTGGCAAAAATAATTCGCGCATAAAGTGGTTAAAACATACACGTGTTTCAATCTTAGGATTCTAAAATGATCATTCCACAAAATATGATCCAACTATAAATAAGTACATATATGTAAAATTGTGGAAATTACTCTTAATTAATTTCATACAGATAAAAATGAAATTTGGGAGCAAAGACTGAAAAATAGTTTTGATAGTTTTGTATATATGAATACATATTTATTTATTTCTAATATTTGCTAATATTTCATCAGTTTTGATTTTAAAAAAAATATATATTTATAGGCCTACAAGTTGGTATATTAAAACAACGTTAGTCTCGATAAGTATCTTGTTCTATTAAGGGTGGACAGCATAACTCAAGACCGTCCGACCAACACAACTGAATATTACAATTCAAAGTATAGACCGTTATTCGGTGCGCGTTCATTCCTTTCTGGCTAACCCCTAGCATGCTTCACCTTGGCAATACTGATACATAGAATTAAATATCCTACATTTATATATATTTCCTTTGTTTAATCAGTGTTTTCAATGTTTTCAACACAGCACCTAAATTTTATTTTGCTTTGGACATTATTTGAAAATAATTTAGACAACGATCTTAAAAATATTTAGTGGCACCTACCATGACCCACCCGCATCTAAAGTTAAAAATGAATGTACATAAGATATGAAAAAATGTGTATTGTATATATAGATATGTGCAGGGCCTTTCATATTAATTGTGAGGCCTGGGGTGGCTAATATTTTAGAAGCCCTTCAAAATTTAAAACAAGCACAGGAAATACCGTTGTTTTTTTTTCTACTTATTCTTATTTCTGTCTTTTGGTTAGTTTTAAATTTCGTTCCGTTTCGTCTTTTCCTATATTTTTGACTAACATATTCTCTTACCAAGCTGAGGCCCCTAATATTGTGAGGCCTGGGGCAGCAGCCCTTCCCATCCCCCTCTCCGATAGACCCTGGATATATGTATTGCATACATGAACTTCATAAATTATATGCATTTATTATTATGTTGTTTTTGTATTGATATTATATATTTTTTTCTATGGAATTTGTGTTATTTTATCCTATTTTGAACATCAAAAATCCTTTAAATCTTAATTACCTTAAAAATGTTGACAATACTGATAGATTTTAATATTCTTATGTATGGCGAACTTACCTGAAAAATCCATTTCAAAAAATTAAAAGTACATATTTAATTAACAGAAGGTTAGGCAGATCTAAATTATAAGGTCATCTTGAAAGAAATCCATTATTTTCGCACGCTCTAGTTTCAGCACAGATTGTCAGCTTTGTTATATGTTAGGAATCATATTTTTTATTGAGGGTAAAAATGTCAAAGCCTGAAATCAACGAAGAACATATGTGCCATTGTATGTTGATATTTTTTTTCGGGGTTTAAACGCGACTAAGGCCAAAAATAACATCAACGAAATTTATGGGCCACAGAATGATGTCAATTTTGGTTTAGTCGCTTTAAATCCAGTGATTTAAATGCCCCTAAATCAGGAAGACCCACAAATTTTGATGATGATTTGCTGCGATCTTATATTGAATCAAATCCTCTCCAAAATATAGAACAATTATCACAAAAACTCACATCTTTAAAATCGTCAAAATATGAACATTTAAAACCCCTTTCCAAAGTAACCGCGAAATTTTTACTGGAGACGAGAAATATACTGTATACGATAATGTAAAGAAAAAACAATGGCATTTTAAGAAACAAGCCTCCGTTCCAACGCCTAAGCCAGGATTGACTCTTTGGAAGGGTCCTTTATGTGTTTGGTGGAATATGTCTGGAATTATTCATTTTGAATTTCTTAAATCGGACGAAACGATAACTGCTGAAATTTATTGTTAAGAATTAGACACGCTAAAGTAAAAAATATGTAGTCATTTTGCAAGCATAATAACGTAGGCCCACATAGTCGAGTGTTGTTGCGTGCCGGTATCAGACGTGGTGGCGATGGCGGTTGGGCACAATCATGGTTTCGTAGATTCTACGGGGCTATGAGGAGCCAGGCTGCTATCCAGGCCAATTTAGTGACGTGTGTGCTACAGGAGGTGCCCGTAGCACCCGATCAGATCGTAAATTAAATACAAATTGGCCCTAACCTCGTCTGATTATTATTGTTACAATCCGAGCGTGACAGCTCGGCTCCCGGGCTTTGGTTGGAAGAGCCAAGATAACCTGGAGAACGTCCGTCACAGTCATGACATTATGGTTGAGACGGAGGCGTCCTCCAGGTGGCAAAGACGCGCCTCAGGGTTATAGGGCCACGTAAATAATAATAATAATAAAATAACACAAAGCAGACTTACTTAGCGAAAAAATAAAACAACTAAACTGGGATTTTCTACCACACTCTTTCGTATTCGCGTAATTTAGCAACTTCTGATTACTACCTATTTCACTTTTTAAACGAAACCATCCAGTTTTTATAAAAAGGGAATAGAAAACTTACAGGACTGGTGGGAGTTAGTTAATAATAATGTAGACGATTATGTTTTATATCGTCTTAAGTAAAAATATTTAAAAAATAAAAGCTCAAGTTGGAAAAAAAATTATGGATTTCTTTCGGGATAACCTAATATTTGATCTGTTCTCAGGTAAACAAAACTAAATTGTTTCTGCAAAAATTACCAAATATTATTGAGAGACCATTGTCACCGGAGGATATACAATTCGGCTATATTCCACTACGCCTGGTTCCCGTAGCAGTCTCAAAATACGAGAAATTGTTACTGATCAATATAAAAATATTCAGTTCCTTTACTCGGATTCGCTTATCAGATCGGTAAATCTTAGATATTATTTTGATCTATTGTCACTTGCTTGATATTTCATTTGTTGCTCTCGTTGATCGACACCCAGCAGTTGTTAATATTAAATAATATTAGTCGTTAATAAAATAAAAAAAAAATATTTTGTTTATTTGTAATTAAGGCAATTTTTTTTTTATTAACTGATCACAAATCTAATAAATTGGTACATAATTTTAAAATAATATTTATTACAATAAATAATACAAATAGATAACATATACAAACACATAACATTTTGAGACATTTTTACCAAGATTTTTTGTGACTGCCTTATATTGTTAGAGTTTAGGTGGGTGCTCACGATAATCCATTTAATTCTTATATGGTGTAAAATGTTGCATTTGTTGATTATTCAGTAATGATAGAGCGATCTCGTTAAAAATGTTAATGAAAAACCTATTCAAGGGTATATATAGATAGGCCTAAAAGTCTTTAGCAGTAAAGATATTGCTCCCAGACAAACAAAAACCAATTGCACATATTTAGTTGTATACGATGAAAAAGCATTTAGTCATACAAAGATATATTTTTTAACCTAAATAATCATTATTTCAAACGAACATTTATATTGAGATTCAAAATGTATGTATAAGTAGTACAGTAATGAAATATGCTTGTCAACGGTCTAAAAAGATTATAATTAGAGATATAGTATAAAAGAACGCGTAACTATCATATTTCGAATCCATATCATTTTTACATATTTTGATCTCAGATATACAAATTCAATATTTTATTTTAAGAAATATTATTATATACAATTGATAGGTTCATTGAGGTCCTGATTGAATTTTATATATATATTTTCTAATAGAAATTAAATATAAAGCCGCATATTAAACCTCGATCGTAGAATGAAAATTTTACCTTTTTAGCTAACTTTCACAGCACCATCAATTTATGGAAAAGTCATGTGTTTATTTTATTTTTGGTAATGTCATTATAAAACCACAGTGAAAATGTATGTTTGTGCATCTTTTTAGAGTTACGAACAAAGAACAATGACTGTCGTATATCCTTAAATTTTATTGATTAATATTATAGTCTAACATAAGCCTCTAGTCGACATTATCATAAAAAAATAAATTTAAAACTTGTGATTAAAAAATTCTAATTCAATCTCCGAGATATTTTAAATTAGTATAACATCCATATATTGATATTATTTTCCTGCGAATTCATAATTTAATTTATAAAACTATCAATACGATTATTCCTAGTATGGTCCAAATTGCATTTTCGTTGATATAGAGATTTTATTTTGGAAGATTAGTAGTGAATTAAATATATATAGAAGAATTGGTTTCTAATAAATGATAATATTATAATTAGGATTAAAACAAATGTACTGTGATACAATTAAAATATATTTATGTTTACATGATTGTATTGGTATTAACAATAGTTATCTGTATTTTGAACTACAACATTTTGTCATGTGTGTATGTATACTTTTTAAAAACAGTTGCTATCGGTTAATGTATAATTTTATGTACAATCGGATTTGATTAAATGTGCAGCGTTTTAAGATAGTATTACAATAACACGACAAAGGCACAAGTAGTTTTATTAATAAAAACAATAATAGTAATGTATAAATATTCCTTTTAAATAAAGATGTAAGCGATTTTTTAAAATTAAGTTTGTATTTTTCTTTTAAACAACGTTAATTGGTCCAAATAGATTAAAGATGAATTACATATCCTTGCCTCCACAATGGCAATTATTAATGGCGTGTCATTAAAATTAGAATTAATAACTAATATGTATATAACATGACTGAATAATGGTCAATATTCCCTTCCATTCAACTGCAATATAAAAAAAATCATCAGCCTTTAGGATATACTTTTAATCATTAAATTGCAGGATGACGGTATATAATGACAGGATGTCTATTATAATATTTACAATTTTATCTGATCTATATTTTCACAGCCATCGGTTTTTCCATTTCTAATGAAAAAAAACTAGTTAGATCACTCAACCTATATTTAGTTTTTTTGTCAAATTAAACCATATTCGATTACTTCTATATCGTTACTACTATTAATTTTTTAACAATAAATAAAAGCATCTTGCCGTTAATTAAACACAGTCAATATTAAAAATAAAAATGTCTATAAACATCACAATAGTGCACACATATGTATATATTACTAGATGTCTCTGTTATATGGTAACAAACTTTAAATCACTTTCTTAAAACATTAAAAATATACTCATTTTCATAATAATTGTGTAATTTCAAAAATATTATAAACTGAGAGAATGCATTATACTAGGTTTCATCAGATATTCATAAAGCTTAAACTCCCACAGAAACAAATATTAATTTCCTTGTCGACTGTCGACAATATTTTAAGCAATTTTCAATGGACGATCGGTAGAAAAATTAAATGAAAATCGTCTGATTTGAATTGTCGTTTAGGAATATCAAATAAAAACTATTTATGATAAAAAAAATATGTACAAATAAATAAATTAAAATTTAGTATGAGATATTTTAAAGAGTTTCGAGCGTGTACCGAAACTCTTAACAATTCATTATTTGGCCTGGCCAATAAATATATAAAATATTAATAAATTCATATAGTATATTTTAGAGTTTGATATCATATGATAGAAACAAACTATATATAATACAATTTTTTGTGTAACATAAATTCAACACTTTCAATAATATGGCACTAATTTTTGTTACAAAAAGTAATTCACTATGTTAAATATATAAATATTATTACAATGTCATAAATTATAGCTACATGTTTAAGTAATTTTATCGCTCAAGAGAAATACATATGTACAATAATCAGGAACATTCTCGAGAAATATTTCATAAATATTCAGATAAAATTATTTTTCAATGACAAAGAACGATTTAATTTCATACATTATATATTCATTATCACAAAGCATACATAATTAATTTTTTAGTGAAATATGTACATTCGAATTAAAACAAATCATTTGATTTAAAAAAATAAAGTTCGATTTTATATTTAACCCTTTGGCTGTTGAAATAGAAACTGCTGAATATGATCAATCTTAACAATCTCTTTCAGTAACGGTTCATTATTTTTGCCGCAATGATTTAGAGATGTTTATTTGAAAATAGACAAATAATTTAGATCTGTCTGACCAACTACAATCTATTTATTGATTTTATTTATTATTTAAAAGAGGCGGTATTCTTGACTCTATAGGTAGGCATCCAAAGGGTGAAAAACATTAAACATTGCGAAAAATCGTTTAATATTATGGTGTAAATTTTTTGTAAAGCAAAAAAATTATCTACATATGAATAAATTATTACTAATTATGTAATTAAACATTGTAATACATTTGAGTCAAACGATATCTAGTTGGCTGACAGTACAGATAATTATTCAGAGATAATAGCTATTTAATATAAACGGTATTGTAAATAAACGTAATAAATTAACATTGATTGATAAAAAAGCTATATATTTATGCCTTATTAATTAACTCCAGACATTTATAAAAATTACAATTATATGTTGAAACCATTATTTCAGTATAAATCTAATTGAAATTTATTAAATGATATGCAAAATATTATGCTACATAATAATTTCGATTATTGATTAGAAAAATTGTATTTGTGTAATTTAAAGCCTAGTAAAGTGTTATCATTACATTTTAATCAACCACAAGACACCATTAGTCAAAAACTCAAATATAAGCTCCTTACATACATATATTTGCTTTCTATTAAAATTTTGCATTACAAAAATGTTATACCAGAGATTCTTTATCTAATAATGGAACGGCTTTACGCAGTGAACTATGACTGGTGCGTAAACCATTTCCATTAAAAATACCCATAAACCATGAACGAATCGATGATCGTGGCAATTTCCGATTTGGAGTTGACACTTCAACTTCTCCCAACGCCTCAAGAGATCGCCATTTTTTACTTGGAAAACTTACACTATTGGTATCATGCCTTTTCGCGTCTGTATCTAATAGTTTGTTTTTGTTTAAAAGAGGATAGGCTTCAAAAATAGTGTCGCATCGTAAGTCAATACCGTCATTGAGTTCCGATCCCATTACTGTTGCATTTCCATTAATAAAACTGTTGTTATTAAAATGTTTATCAGGTAGAACAGAAATTACATTTCGAGGCGTTTCTGTTAGAGAGGTGTTGCAGCGATCGAGCGAACGAGATTTTTTACGAGATCGTAGTCTTGGAGAGTCTACTTTCAACATATTGAGTGATTGTGCTTCTCTTAGTCCCCCTATGGCGAGAGGTTTTTCACAAAGTTTACCAAAGTCCTTGTCATCAGCTGAAGATGCTATTGAACTGAGTATTCTTCTGAAATATATAATTTTGTTATGAAATATTAATTATTATTAGGTCGTTCCATATGAAATTTCGTTTTTATGTTCAGTTTGAGTTCAGCCGCGATTGTGAGAAGTTCTGTTCAACCTAAGCCAAATTTTTTTTCTTGTGTTCAGAAAGGTACCTTTGTGAAAAACGATTGAATGTTTTTATCCAATTAAATATTGAAGTTTTGCGACATCCACCATATTCCCCAGATCTTTCTTTCACTTACAGATTATCATCTTTCCCGTCATTATGAATTATTTTTGCGAGACAAAAATTAATGGGGACGAAATGACTTAATTTTAGGTTTCAAAGAATTCATCAAATCAAAAACTGAAGATTTCTTCAAAAAAGGGGGATCCAAATCGTTGGCAGAAAACTAAAGATTGTAATGGCTACTATTTTGATTAAATAAATTATATACAAGTGAAAAATATCGCATTTCTTAGAAAAACGAAATTTTATATGGAACAACCTAATAATATACAGCAATTAATATTATTTTAAGAATTATCAATAGAAAAATCATTAAAATGAATCTAATATCAAAAAAATTACCTATGTTTATAGTGTTCAGGATCGAGTTTAGGACTAGAATGACCAAGCGATGCATTGCTACCGTATTCACCAATAATACATCGTGATTGTCTTCTGCTATTCAATCCTAGTCAATAATTATTTATTTTAGTATTACATATGAATAATAATAATATATGAATAGAATGAAATAATACCTCCAATTCCACAAATTGACGCTTGTCTAGAATCGGTGAGTTTTGGACTTCTACGAGGTCTACAAAACAAGGGAGGTAATTCAGCTAAATCTACAGCTCTCCTTTGAATAGCTTTCTCATTAGCGCCTTCTAACCAATATGTTTGTACCTAAAAACAAATTTTATTAAAACAAATGTTTTTATGTTGTTTATTTACATGCTTTAATTCCCATTGTACATACTTCTCCCTTTCCTTTTATTTGAATAGAACCCCGAGGCTTTGTAAAATAACCTTCCAATTTTTCAAGAGCGTTTTTGCATTGTGGTGAGATGTGTATTTTTAAAGCCTCTCCATTTGATTCCATTCGACTTGCTGTATTAACGGTATCTCCAAATAGGCAATATCTAGGCATCGTTAGGCCTACCACACCAGCAACAACTGGACCTATATTTTAAATTTAAATTATAATTATATTTACATTTATTAGTAATGTACAGCCGGCCGACGACTTTCGCTATTTCGCACATTTGAAGACTAGACTAAAAGAAGATTCTAACACCGTGTTTCAAGAGAGTAATGACTGGTTTGACAAAATTAAAATGAGGTATTCTTTATATAATATTAAATTGACTGGAGAATCAGCTGATGCAGATAAAGACGCTGCAAATGAATTTATTGTAAATGAAGAATATTCTCCTAGTTAAATATTCAATGTCAACGAGATGGGTTTATTCATTTAAAATGCAAAGGAAGGAAGAATCGGTTGCCCCTGAACATAAACCTTTTAAAAACCAATTGGCATTGCTTCTTGGTGGAAACTGGTGATTTAAAATTGAGGCCGATGTTAGTTAATCAAGCAGAAAATCCCAAAACATTGAAAAGGAAAGATAAAGAATTGCTTCCAGTCATTTGGAAATCAAATAAATAACCTGGATCACTGCTTTAATATTTAAAATCTGGTTCACTTTTCACTTTGTGCCTGCAGTTAAGACGTATTGTGTTATAAATCGACCATCGTCCGCCTGTATCATTTAAGTGCTGTCAAATGCGCCCCTTCTTCTTTCTTATGTAAAGTATGGCATCGAACATGTTTCACGTGGGAAATACTTTACACCAAAAGCCAGTGACGTCACACGAAACGTGACTTACCGGACCGGTTATAATTATATGCCACTATAGAAGCATTTGATAATATTTGCTAATGCCGTCATGGCAGTCACATCTCTGTGATTTTCTCGGACTAGAGCTTCGTCTCTGATATCTTATTATCTTCATATTTATCTTGTAGAAGAGATTTGTCTCTGGGATCTTACACCTTCATCTACATCTACACCATCATCGAACTGACGATACAAGAATATTTCATCAATAAATGATTATATGCAAAAAGGGCATGTTTCACTTAATCCGATCGAGTTTCGACGGCAGCAGTTGGATGTCTATTTTAATAATCGGTGCCAAGCCCACGTGTCTTAACATTTGAAGGCAGCTACGGGTTACCTTTTAATATTGGTACTATCGTTGCGTGACCCATTATTAATCTTAGACAATGTTCCAAGACACCCAAAATCTTTGCAGAATTTATACACAGAAATCAATACTGTGTTTCTTACTCCGAATACATCCTGCCTCATACAGGTCATGGACGAAACAGTGAAAGCTACGTTTTAATGATATATTAAAAATAAATAAATACTTGAAAACTTTGAATTAAAAATTGAAACTTTCGAACATGCAATATTCGCACACATTATTGCCGAGAGTCGAGGGCCGCCTGTATTAGTATTTTGAAACAAATTTACCCGTATGAATCCCAATTCTGAGTTTCAATGTTTCATTTGGTCGATGTGATATTTTATGATTTTTTACAGCATCCAACAAATCCAAAGACATAGAGGCAATTTCTCCTGCATGTTTATCACCATTACGAATAGGTAGCCCAGACACCTGAGGAGTGTAAATAGAAACAGGTAAATAATGGTTCATGATCTTAAATTCGTAAGGAATTTATAATGTGATAATGAGTATATCAAACATACCACCATATAAGCATCTCCAATTGTTTCAACTTTGTAAACATCATATCCTTTAATTATTCTATCAAACACTGTATATAGATCATTGAGAAAATTCACAACTTCTAATGGGGTAGATTCAGCTGACATTGATGTGAATCCAACTATATCACTGAAATATATTGTAACCGAATCAAATGACTCAGGTTCCACTCCATAGCCCGTAGTTAAACGTTTAGCCACTGGTCTATAAAAGGAAATATCATTATATTAACAAAATATAATACATATTTGAATTAAATCTTACTATCGACAGATAAGAAATACGACAATTTTGTCATCTTAAATATAGATAAACAATATTATATTTTATATTGAATTATGACAGGGCATTATTTATGTCAATAAGCAAAATTAAATCAATTTAAGTAATTGAAGAAATAGATTTGTCGAGTTCCCATTCTTAAAGTAAATTTGGAAAACTAAAATATCAAACATACTGTGGAAGCATGCGATGAAGTAAATCCTCAGTTTTTTGTTTTTCTTCAAATAATAAGCGGGTACGTTCTAAAACCAATTCTTCTAAATTATTTGCATATTTCTCCATCATAACCATCATTTGATCCATAATGTTTCGATTTCTGGAAAATTAGTAAATTTGTCGATTAAAATAATTTATGACGAAACAAAATTAAATTTAATGATAGTACCTTCCGCCTTTCATTTTCTTTAAACGCGATCTGATTGCTGGAAAATCGGGACGATTTTCTGGTTCTTCAGACCAACAATCTTTCATGCAGGTAATTACACATTCTTCCGTTAAACTAGGAGCCAAGGCATTTAAATCTGGTCGAAATATAGTCTCTTCATATACAGGATATCGCTTTAATAAATCTATTATCTCTGAATATATAAATGAGAATATTTTAAATTCTTGTAGTTTTAATATTTATTACATTAAATATATAATATAATATTATTTACCTTTTGGTTCATATGAAGTAATACCAAATGGACCTTTTCGTCCGATTACCTCATACAAAATTATACCAAAGGCATACACGTCAGCTTTTTGATTTCCCCTCGTAAGTGAAGATTTTTCGTTTGCTCGTAAGAGTTCTGGAGCTTTCCAAAATAAGCCTGCAAATATTAATATACATATATGAAATAAGATTAGTATTTACATTTGGAATGTAAAACCTAAAACGGAATGATTACTTCGATAATATTGATGTTCCCCTATAGAGTCATTTTCTGCAGAGTGTCTAAGATCATGCAATCCAAAATCTGTAACCTATGCCAATAAAGTAATATAAGAATTTGCAAAATATTTGGTAAAATTATTGTATAAAAATGACATGTATGTTTGCTTACTTGTAACATCCATCTAGAAGTCACAACACAATTTGATGATTTTAGATTTCCATGCCATCCTATCGGCGACATATGAATAAATAACATACCCTAAAAAAATGAATATAGATAATTTCTTTAAAAAATATGAATACTATTACGAAAATACAATTTACCTTTATTAGATCATGAATAAGAGAAGAAATAAACATACTATCTAATTTTATATCCTCATTTTCTATTATATCCTAAAAATATTAAAATTAAATTTATTAACATTGAAAGAAATTGGGTAAACTATTTTTTTTTCTATAAAAACTTACATACAGGCTGCCTTTGGCACAGTAATCTGTAACCAACGTAATTCTCATTGGTTCAATACAAGCTCCAATAAACGAATTTATGTTGTCATATCTCAAATCTCTCAAAGAGCGCATTTCCTTCATGACATCTCTTGATATATCCTACATTTTAAAAAGTATGAATAGTGAATGAAGAAATATCTTATAAAAAATTCAAATTATAAACACTCAATAAGTTTTATTATAATACCTTCTTTTTAGAAAACTTGAGATCTTTAATTCGCACAAGATTTCCTCTGTGATAGCAAGTAGCAGCAAAAATTTGAGCCCCACAACGACTTTCGTAGGAACCGCCACTTACTAAACTTATCTAAAAAATTGCATATCATTAATAAATAAATAATAACATAATATAAAGTATAATAAAATTGACTGATAATAGAGGTGGAAATTCTAATGTTGCAAATATACTTTTAGAGATATTCAGCATTACGCAAAATAAAAGAACAAGAATCAGATAATAGTATCTTAATTATTTATTATTTATTTGACCTAGCCATGCCGATCATGACCTAACCATGCCGATTCACTCGCATCTGGTAAGATGTGTCAAGTGCGAGTGAAATGTACTAGTTACACGTGCTGCGAGAGCTCATTCTGTAGTGGGACATTGCCGAGTGCGCGTGGCATTTACATGTCATATCAATTAGTTAAAAAATTCAAAATATCAACCAAATTATGAAGCATTTAATGAAGAATTATTTTTATTATTAGAATAATCCATTTTTAATAAAAATGTCAACATATTGATGAAGAATTCATTTTGAATTCATCTTGATTTGAAATGTTTGGGGTTTCTGAGAGACCCCCTGCGGACGACGCGGTTGTTTTTGAGCTGCCGTGACGGATGGGTTAAAAAAATATATATTAGCCTACCTTGCTCGCAGATGATAAAATGTCTTTACCGCTGTATCCACGTATTTCACGTGGATCTATTTTCCAAAGAAGGCCTTCAATTTCTTGTTCAATTTTCCACTTTCGGTATATACTAATTGTTATAACTGTTGCACAAAATAATATCACACCTAAAATACCAGCAATGACTGAAGATGATATATGTGTATTGTCTTTTACACATTTTTCATTTCTGAAACCGCACGTTGGTTCATCATCAGGTTTTTCATTATTATTCCAATCCACAGGGAGCCTTGGATTTTGCCTGTACATCTAAAAGAAAATATTTAATGAAATGTGTTAAATAAAATATAAATACCAAGTGTTAAAATCAAATGTATATTAAATTTATTATATTTTCAGTAAATATTATGTAAAATCTTAGGGATTATGCTAAATAAAAAAAATATTTTTTAATTAAATCACACTTAAATGATGGTATAATATAATTTTTTGTGAAACTCACTCACTGGAAATTCACCATTTTGAGCCATCTGAAAATATCCCACTGGTTGCATTTGATATTTACATGTAAAATTTAGCCTTTCCTTGTTTGTAGATTGTTTCCAAGCGAGTACAGAAAAATTTCCTTCAGAGTCACCACGTACATCTAATCTTATTGTTGCTCCCGTGATACCTTCATTAGAAAAATATAACATATAATACAATACAAAATAAGTATTTTAATATACTTGGTTAAATACTGCAAATAAATAATAATCATGATCGTCAATTTATAAATTATTTCAAATCAGGTGAACACTTAGAATACATAATTATTTTAACTTACTAGTATAAGTTTTATTACTGATCATTTCAATAATGCGAGTACCGTTGGAAGCAATTTCTCTAATTCGATATGGTGTTAGGTTATTTTCATTTTTCAGCAGCTCGTCTAGAGCTGTTGCATATAATTTTACACTATCATATAAATAGGCGGCATAAAATGATACCCACTAGCAATGAAAAAATTCCATTTAATTTCTCTTATTTGATAAAAATACATAAATTAGCATTAAACACTGATAAATATATAATTATATAATATACCTTCACATAGTTCCATGGCATAGATTTTGGAGGATTGAAATTAAACGGTGGTTCCAAATTGTGTTTTCTAACTTTTTCCATAAAAATCTGATAAGAATCTCCTGGTGGCGTGGATACTATTACCATCAATGATTGAGCTTTTTTCTTTAAGCTCTTACTGTCACATTCATTTGATTTTGGGTCAAACGTACCCGTTTCTAAAATGAAAAAAATATTTATAAAACCAAGAAATAATTCAATTATCCATTTTACCCCAAAATCAAACTTCTAAGTAATATAATTAAACCTAAATAAATATAAAATCAATGAAGTAAAACCTTTATTCTACTCACTCCACAAGTAGTGAAAATCTGTATTTGACGCATATGTAAGTGCATCAACATATATGACCATATATTCTCCTTTGGCGAACATTTGTACCACGTCCATTGCCGACATCATTTCAACCAATGCCGTTGGTGAGCCCAGGAAAACATATACTAATATTAAAACATTGAAAATCCATAAATTAGATATTGAAAACAGAAATTTGATTGGATTTTAAATGGTACTGCGATTACACTTACTTCGTGTCATGTTTTTAGTTTCATGGATAATTTTGTACCAATGGGTTGATGAACAACATTGTAATTCTTGTTCACAGCATTTTAAATGCTCGTACGTTTCACGAAGATGATTGACAGTCATGTTATATTCCTTTGCATGATTTTCCAATGATAACGCAACAGTCCGCCAATTTTGCTCGTATATTATAGAAAATTTATGCCATCTATAATATTTTAGGAGCGATATTACAGATTTAGTTACCTGAAAATACATATATTTTATTAAAGTTAATATTTATGAATATATAGAAAAATAATAAAAAAAAACATACTTGTGTATCGGGCGGTTCCGTCCTTGCAAATGTTGGAATCATAGATACTTTATAATCCGAGCATTTCTGAAATACATATAAGTTACTTTATATAATATTTCCTACAAAATTAATCAGGTAATGTTATATATACTTGTATGTATTTATTATTCATGATGGGATAAGAACCGAGATGAGAAGATAGATGAGATAATGCAATGTTTAATTTAGAAAAAAAGATAACGACAACTTACATATGATATCATTGGTAAATTTCTAGATTGAGCCACAATAGCTTCAACATAGCAAGGTCCTTCTGGTCCGAAAAAGGCCACCACTCGATCACACATCATATCCGTAATGACTTGAGTAGCTAAGACTGTCTCTCCTCGGGTGTCGTTCCAGCGCATAACAAGTTCCACATCAGGTAGAATATTGCGATCCTCATTAATCTATATAATTTTCAATAAATTACAGGATTATTAATTACAAAAATATTTTGAATAAGTTGTTTATAATGAACTTTGGTGTTGATTTGTATGGGTAAGAATGTAACTCTTTGTTTTCTTTAATTATATAATTAATATAAGACATAAGTACAAAAGTAAGAATCGATGGTGACCATCTAAGAGGAATAACAATTTTTATATCATTCTACAAATCCATTATAGATATTTCCCTAATTTTGATTTGCTACGACTCTCTATGAATTAAAGTCTTGGAGTTTTAGAATGGTGAGATTAGTTTTCTGAACCTGTCCAGCGTCATAATATTCATTGAAATGAGTTTTTGGCGTTTCACCATATTATTATATATCCAGATTATATGACATCGCTTGACAGTTCTCTTAGGTTTTATCTCGAGTAAGAGAGGGCATTAAAGTTTTTTTTTTCGATAAAAAAATATGTTAGAGATTAAAACTCAGTAAGAGATTAGATTTAAAGTGTCACTTCGATAGGAAACTTTCATCGTATCGGATTGCAGTGATTTTTGTACCTCATTTATGACCATAGAGAAAGCTCCAGATATAGCCAATCCTTGACGTTCATTGAGCTCGCCTTTGATGGCCGCGAGGTAGCCGAGAGCGAGTTGGGTCGCAGCGGCAGCAGGAGCAGGCCCCGGCGCCCCCAGCAGCCCCAGCAGTGCGCATCCCAGCACCGGCAGCCAAGGGCTGGCCTTGGCCCCGGCCCCCGCGCTCATCGCCACTGCCTCTGAAAGTAAACAAAATATATATTGAATACTTAAAAATGCCAATAAACATGGTTACGGATATTAATCTGAAAAAATACATGTCAGTATAAGGAAAAAGGTAGGGAAATGATGTCATAGATTGATGTCCAACGAGACTCAGTCCGAGATTTCTACATACAATTCAAATCAAATTAAATAAACTTAGCGTTTCTATCGTGGAAATGTGTCACTCCTGTCCTTGGATAAATATCTAATAAGAATGTACAGTAATATTCAAAACATCGTCTACCTTCAAGGGATAGCAATTATTAATCTATTTTACAACCATATTTTGTAAACAAAATAATTATAAATTAAGAAGCCAACAGTTAGTCGCCGCACATAACCACACCGATAGTTTGTCCTTTCTTACGACACATATATATGCCGAACAAATATGCAAATCAAGAATTCCAGGAATATTAAAAAAAGAGGAATACCACTGTCTTACCTTCCGTTTTTTATTTCCCGTAATTTACGTTTGAAAAATTTAAAATTAAAATCAATTTATAAACATATTTAATTGAATACGCGACAATTTAAAATATTAAAATGAATCTTGTTTGGGTAAACCTGGAATCGTTAAGGAACAAGATGAAATTATAAGATACAGTAAACCCCCCTATAACGTCGGGATAGGTTCCACGTAATAGGAGGGGACGTTATAGGGGGTTAAGGTTTTTCAATTTTATTTTTTGATTTAAAGGAAATCAGTAAATAACGTTATATGAAAAAACCGCCGCAAACGTTATAGGGGGGAACGTTATATGAGAGGAAGTTATAGGGGGGTTTACTGTACTTGCGATGAGAACCTCGGCATAGCAGGGAGAGAAACTATGAACAAATTCCTACCAAAACTTTACAAAATTACATGGACAACGACATTAACGTGATGACATTTGAAGTTATGGATATCGATGATATAGTGGACAGTCACAGCCACGTAAAATTTATCTGACGAAGAATTATATGGTGAAGAAGAGGTAAACTTAATCATGAGTAATGAAAACGTACAAGACTAAACTTTCTTATCGATTTATAAGATCGAAAGAGCTGTAAACCAGCACAAAAATATGTAAAATTTATAAAAATGTATCGGTCCCCTTAAAAACGTAAAAACGGGGTTTCACTGTACATAAAAAATGTACATAAAAAACGTGCAGCACTTGAAGAAATTTATATTTTCAATAATAGTGTTGATAGATAAATGAATGCTATAAAATAATTACCGGCGGATATTTATATATTCCATTTTCCACGTAAAGGTGCAATTGTCGCCATTTACAAACTAAGTATTTAAATTATAGTCGAGCATAAATCTCAAGTACATTTGTATTTTGATCAACGTTCTATTCCCATTAATTTTATTTGACGAATATATAAAAAAAGATTTTTATTGGTAAAATAAATAAGAAACATCTATATACATATATGGTTTGATCTGATATCCGATTGAATAAGACACATTTTTAAATAAATAAAGAGAAAAAACATGGTTAATTTTTTTGCTAAAAAATCTTTTGGACCACAGCGTGGAAAAGGTTAATTAACATATATCCATAGAAATTAAATTCTCGATAATAAGTTTCATGAAACAAATGCGTAGACATACAGGTTTGATAAAATAAATAAACGGAATTTTCATTGTTTTATATTTTTTAATTTGTTCTCAAATATTAATTTCGTTTAATTTTAATATTTTTTTCAAAGTAATCCTCATCAATCAAAACCTAGCGCTTTTTAATCATTGAAGCACTTTTGGAACGCAATTTACGGTATGGGGTTTAGTTCCTTTGTCGATTCTGTCTTTATTCTATTTATGCTGCTCAAAATAGATCAATAATATTATATTTGGCACACCAGACGATTTCAGTTGGACATCTCTGTTTTAGATAAACGATTGCATACATACGATCTTCGTGTCCTGAAAAGAGACATTTGGACGTGACGGATGACGTGCCGGATGAACACAAGAATAATTTAACGGACAGGTATCGAGTACGTGACTGAATCCACGTGACACGGATGAAAAACTAGTCGAGTGCAGATTACACGGATGAATTGGTGGTATTTGAAATTAACCACGAACTGTTAAACGTCCATCTCCGATGACTTGACCGGAAACACTAAATGTTAACTTACAAAAAACATCGCACATCTGCAAATATTCCATACAATCAAGACTTCTGGCGCAAACACGCGATCGAGTTCAATATGATTATTAAATATAAATACTTTAGTAACAAATGCATAATAAACAAAATACAATTTTATTATGAACCTAGTAATTAATTCAAAATAATTGTCATCAATTAGAAGGAAGGTGATCTCATTTAATATTACAAACAATTTATTGAAGAATAAATTATGCAAACGAGTTTTGGTTCTATTTTTAACTAAATTATAAAGTCACTGACTAAAATAGACGAATATAATTAAATTAACATTTAAAGTTTTTTCCCGTACATACAGTTTCCTTGAATTATTTTTATACGCCGCAAAAGTGAATATTGTTTGCAATTTTAATTATGGACAGAAAATAAATTAGCATTTGTAAAAAAAATATTACTACCTATTCGTAATATGAATTGGCATCTTGCAGTGACCACGTAATTTATTATCGAACGGGACACATGGCTGAATTAGTCGCTGACTTTTGAATTATGCACAAAACCAGTTGTATTTCATACACGCTAGATTGTATATAAATAATGTTCCGGTATGCAATTTGTCCACCTGTGCGGTTTGCTGGTGTTCCGAACCACTCGGCACGCGTGCCAAGGTAACGAGCACCGGTACTAAGTACACAGCGCACACTAGGGTGAGTATTTTAAACGAAATTAATAAAATATATTATCGATGACAGATTCGTCGTGAAACATTTAGTTAGCCTTTTTGAAAAAAAAAAACACAGCGAATATAAGGTTCTTGTGCGATTTACAAGAAAGTTATTTATTGTATTTATTTATTTATTTGACTATGATGGATGAATGGCATAACAGAAAGATTCCAAAGCGCCATTCATCCATATAAAGATTTGATAAAGATTCGATAAACATTCTATGACTCTAAAGATGCAACGGGAATGAGTCTCTCACACTACTTTATTTTATATTGTAAAAGAGTCATGAAAATTTAGCAATAGTTGCCGTCAAATAAAAAAGGTTTAAAAACCCTGAGGCTGAGACCGCTAAATTGAGAAAGAATTAGAGAAGGATCGTCCCGTCGAATACTCACACCTCAGATATGTAAAATGTCATGTTCCTCGATTATGAGGAATTAGAAATATGGAATATGGAAAAAATTAAGAATTTTGCTGAAAACAAATTTATTAAGATACGCATTAATGTATTTTGTAGTGAATTAGTGAATCAGAATCTGTCACTGAATTTTAGATTTTCTTTAAAGTAATCTCCAGGAGATATACTTATACCAGCGCTTTTAAATCCTTAAACTTCTGGAACTATTTAGCTCATTTAGCGATACTGTTTTTATCTCCTCAATATTTTTTTTCATCTCCAGGAATAAAAAGAAAAACGAAGGCTGAGGCATCATAAGAGTGTTTTTCATATATTATTATCAAAACTTGTATGTATATATTTGTGACAACAAGCATTTGATTTACTGTTTAAGATTTACCAATACACGAGTCCATATTTATAAAATATTTTACAAATTTATTGATTAATACATTTATGCATTTCTCATAAAACATTCTTGTTGCACCGATTACACGTGCTAGAAAATTTTGTATATAAAATAATCTGTATGCCTTTTATTAAATTCAAACATTCAGTTTTTTTTTTCTACGATTGAAATCTAGGACATCCTAATATATAAGTACATTTTTAATTAAGATAATTAAGTGGAGGGTTTTTTAAATCGTTTATTTTTCATGCTAAAAATTCAATAATTACTCGCTATTCGTCAGTTATATGTTCTGGTTTACGTGCAAACGTTACGGAGCCGGTACACTACAGAGTGCCTCTTTTTGAAACTATCTATCCTGCAATTTGATGCAGTAAATCCTTCGATATTTAATCAAGATGTAAAGTGTAGGGCCTTGTATCGAATAAATGGACCGTTCTGTTTCCTAATATTCATTTATGTTTAAAAATTGATTCGAATTTGAAATATTTCAAACGTAAATTGCGGTAAATAAAAAAACATAATAAAACGGGACTGCAAATATTGAACGCAAATAGCAGGCAAATGTAAAATACGGGGACGTAAAAACGGGTTTTCACTATATATCTTTAGACGTTTTTTTAATAGAATTTATATTAATGATTGTTTTATTTTATATTCTAGGTTTATTTTGTCAATAAAGAGATAATTTAAGTTCATCATTCAGTGTTTGTATTATAACATAAGTTTTTTACATAATATTTTTAAATTTGTAGTTGGCCCGTTGTAAAAAAAGGTTGCTCACCTCTACTCTATAGTGTGTCTATAATTCTGAACAGATAAACATGCTGCCAAATGTTTATTTATTTGATTTAATGCGCAAACGTATGGTCACCATAGGCGGTGCAAGATGCATTCGTCAGGTGCGACCGAGTATTTATTAATAAAATTGCATTCTATAAATAGATTACCATGCAGGACGTGAGAGGTTTTAACTTAACCTGCAATGACCGCAACAACTGGATTTCGCATCTGATAATAATATAAACACCAACAGTTATTATTTATAAAAACCTTTTTAAATTATTAACCTTTTTCACACTGTGGGCCAGACGTATTGGCCCAAATGATTTTTTTACCAAGTAATTGAAACACGTTTTTTTTTATTTATTTATAAAAAATATGTCTTATAGATTGTTTTTATTCATCTTACTCATAACATAAAATAAAATTATATTATATATTATATTTTGTTTACTTGATATTCAATTCATTGCGAATTTATTTTATCAAAATCCGCAACCCAATTAATACATAATCTAGAATACATATCATTTGAAGCATCGTCCAAATCAACAATCAGTACACACTCCATTGCCACTATCTTAAGTGGAATCAGTCATATCAACTATAATTTTAACACATGTAATAATTCCGTAAATAAATTATTACACGTGCTATTGTTTATAAATTATAAGTATTTGATCGTGCGAATTTTTTTTTATAGATAATAATTTTGATCATAGTAACACAGTATTCAATAAAATTGCACAATAAATTCTAAAGACAGGCAGAGACACAATTTCATTCGTAATTAGATAAAATGACAAGTTTTATTCAGAAAATATTCATTTGCGGCGACTTCAAACGGAAAATTGCATCAGAACCGCATTTAAAATAATCAATTTAACATTTTGCGGTTAATCGAAGAATTTTCTTAGATATGTCGTTACATTATGGTCATCAGAGATAGTTGCTCGCCACACATTTCAAATTTGTGCGAATGCCAAAGATCGATTCTATAGAAGGGATGATTGGTTCGATTAAAAATTCGATAACCGATGGATGCGGCGATGAAGATGGCGATGCACGTACATTGTACGTACATATTCCGGATTTAGAAAACCAGTTTGACGAGACAATATAAAGCCAGTTGAGATGGTCAAGTAAGATGCAATTAGGTTATTCAAATTACACTTTGAAAGCTATGCTTTCCAAACTATGACGCGATCTCTGAAGTAATATACCGATTTTTTTGTTTGAGACTAACCTTGATTTGCATATAGGATATTGCTACACGCCTATTGTACAACTAAATTGTGATTTCTTGGTCATACCTGAAAAATGAAAATAGAACATGTGAACAATAAATATAATGCGGTTGATAATATTTATAAATATATTAATTATTTATACAATATATAAATAAACGTTCATGCGTTCTGATAAGAGTTTTTATCTCAAAATGTATATTTTATAAAGCATTTGTCACGGATCAAAAATAGTATAGACAGTTAAATACAATGCCATTTTCTATACGGCACATTATATCCGAATGTGAATGAAGATTATCAGGCGATATGTGAATAATAAACTTTAATAGTGACTAGATATTTTACAATTGGATTAACTTATGTGATTAAATATATTGTGGGGGATAATCCGTCTTGATGAAGCCGTCCATGTATGATAATGCGAAAAACTGCCATGTGATGTCTATTAAAAGTGGGATTTTCCGATGTTTACATATTTTCCTCGTAATTAATTTAAAATATTTACATAAAACAATTACTAAGAAATATTGAGAGCGGAAAAATCTATCGCGCAACTATGGTTAACTTAAATTTAATGCATATTATTTTTTTAAATTTTGATCATTCTAAAGTGGTTCATTGCATTCGCATAAAAAGCGAAACTGTAGTTAAACAAACTTTGACCGCGACGAGGTTGATAATCCTCAACAAGTGTGATAAGTCTCTCTAAAAATAGCGTGGCACTCGCCGTTTTATCAGTCTGTTCGTTTATTAAAAAAATTTGCAACACAACAAGCGCAACCTTCACCAGTCACATTTGGTCTAACACCCTCAATTACTTTGGCAACCTGCAAGAGCAATATAATAGAACCGAAATAGAAATGATACGCTGGCAATTCGAGTTGACCGCGGGAAGATGATGCGGGGATCTCTGTCTTTTATATAAAATAAATTGATACGGAAACACTTGATATCATATTTGATTTGGTCGGTTACTTGAAGATGTCGTCTTGTATAAGCAGCAATATTGTTTTTTTTATAAAATTAATAAAAATAGTAAATAATTAGCAGAAAACAACGGCGTCGTTAAAATAGACCCCAAGCATCAACTCAAGATATTCTAAGAATAAAAATAGTTATTCATGATATACTTCATAATTTTGTTAATACTTTGTATTTTTCTACTAATCATATTGACGCACAAATAACACACTCGATGATGTCCCGACGCAGACTGAGGACACGCCTCCGGTAGACAGACCGCCAAATTCTCGTGGCACGTTTCACTAGTATATGTTTCACTCGCACTTGGTGCATTATACCGGATGCGGGGAAGAAATCCATCGGGCTCATGGCTATAGAAGCGAATGATTATAATATTTATTCTTTTGACTTTTTTAGACAAATTCAAAAAGTTTGTGATGTGTAGGATTTATATTAAAAGAGTTATTCGAGAAAAATCAAAAACTTGGAATCTCAAATAGACCCCATCGGCACAGCTAGCTTAATACGCGAACACCGGGTATGCAGAGTTCACTTAATTTTGAGAAAGTTTTTCAAGTTCTTCGAAAGTAAACGACGCATCAGCCATCGGCTGATGCGATATTTTTAAGCTTGCATAAATTCGTCCAATAATGCATGTTGCATGTGCAGTACATCGCGATTTCTTATTGCGTGGAACGTATCCCATTGTAATATTAATAGTAAAAACTTGAGATTTTTGTTCCTCGATATTATTCGAATCCGTCGTTATTAACGATCACAGCGAACTACAATTAAATAAGTGTCTGTAAACATTATTAATGTACGACTTTTATGTCGGAACATTGATAGTTATTTCTTTTTATCATTTATGGTTTTACGTAGAACAAGATGGATAATGAAATTAATAAAAAATAATATAATCCGAATATTTTATGAAGTTTTTTTATTTAATTAAAAATAAAGCCTATTTTAACCGCATATCAGATGAAACCCGATAGATGCTTCTTATTCATTTTCCCAATCTCCCTCTTTTAATCAATCTGCAAATATTATCAGAGGAACTCATAGATTCGAAGAAAAGTGGACAGAGTGGAAAGGGTTAAAGCAATACTAAATTTATATTTAGTATTCCGATAATTTGTTACAAAATCGTCTAAAAAGTTATGAATTTATCGAAGATTATTTATGAGAAATAAAAAATTCGCTAATTATTTGTTACGGTTTTGCATTTTGTCAGCCAATGGGTTAAAACGAATGTCCTCGCGAGAGAACAAAGCGTTTAACGAGGTATAAACATTTTTATAATACGGTTATAAAATAATATTTATATTTTTTTAAAATATGTTATTTTCATTTACAGCAATGATTAATATTGACAAGCCTTACGGGTAAACGGATGATTTTATTGATAGACAGAGATTCTAAATTAATATTTTAATTCTCAAGCACAATGAATGAATTTAGATTTGTTCTTTGAAATTACAAGATGATTGTAAGTTATAGAGTATATTTATATATATGTCGACTGTATTTTTTCTTGCACATACATACATATCTATCTACTGTGCAAATACAGTTTTTTTTAATTGACAGTGATATTCGTACAAAATAATCATTCATATCACGTATCAAGTCACTCGTATCACTAGAAATTGGTAGATATTTAAATAATTAGCATTAAAGTCACAATATATATATTATCGCTTCCGCCACGAAAAACCACAATTCAACCACAATCCGTCGAATTTAGTTTCAGTACATTAAATGTCTAATTATATAATGAAATATAAACATATTCTAATCTAAAGTTTGCAAAAACATTTTCATTTTTATATTTTTGAAACCGATAAACAGGACATTATATTTAAATGTATATTAATTAATTATATATGTTAAAAATATTAATATATTTAATATTACATTATATTAATAATTAAAGGTTAAATAGGAATGTATCAAATGTATTTAAATGTTTTATACACTCTAACATTATTTAAACCTCTACTACCATTTTGTAATTTATTAAACTATTTGGTTTCAAATTAAAAAAAAACCATTATTGTGATTTTCAATGTTGTTTAATTACTTAAAAAGCTTAATGCGATTAAGTACAAATGCGACTCACCAGTGAAATATTGGAATTATTGATATTTTTACTCTTAACCCTTTCAGTGCGGGGCGCATGACGTACATGCGCATACAAATCGTGTCCAGGGTGCGGCCGCATGTCGTACATGCGCGAGATTCTTTAAAACTTTAACTTGTCGTTACATGTAAACTAGACCGAGTTTAGTGATTTGATTCGCATTCCCATTTTTTTCTCACTTAATCTCTGTTTGAGCAATTGATATTTTGTTCGATTTATTATTACGAAAATAAAGCAGATCGAGTTTATTTTTTTAGTTGAGATGGAAGAACATATCCTAATCAACATGTTTGCATAAATCTCTTATAGGAAAATGGTATAATATAGCGGTAAATCGTGAATACAAATTTACCTCGCCAAAAAAATAATTTGGTCCAAAACGGCGCCGCACTCAGATGCAGAATCGTGTTTAGACCCGCCGCATTGAAAGGGTTAATGAGTAATTATACGACCTGAAGCGATAATAGTCCCAAGGAGCGAGATCTGGTGAATACATAGGATATTTTAGATTTTTGTTGTTTTAGGATATGCTTTGTGGTGCAGAAGAATAACTTACATGCATATGGTTTAATTTACTGATCTGATGGGTTATCAAGAATCTGATTATAGTATAACTTTTAGTCGTTCATTTTTTTTTTATTGTTGAGAATAAAATGTCTATTCCCGAAATTGGCGACGAACAAATGTGACACTGCATGCTGTATTTTTCGACGAATATGCAATTAAGGCTACGGAAGTCTTTAACAAAATTTATGGAGAAGTTATAAAAGTAAACAGATGTCAATTCTGATTTCGAATCGGTAATAATAAATTCAAATCGGGTAATAGGACTTTCCTAGAAGTTGACGAAGATAAATTTAAATCTCTAGTAGATTCTGATTCAATTCAAACCTTCAATGAATTAATTAATTCAAAGTGAGCAATTCTTTACAAAAAATGAAATGTGGACGATGTTAAAGATCATCTTAAAATATTTAAAGTCAAAACGTACAGTTTTTACAAACGATGGGAAGAGATGCTCAACAATGATGAAAATTATGTTTTGTAATTTCAGTAATATATATTTTTAAAATAAAGTTTAATTAATAATTAGTCGCACTATAAAAAGTGGGTTAATTTCCGACCCAAAATATAATTATAATAAAAATATAATTTTGAACTATTAATAATGAGATTTTTTATTGAACAATGTGAAACATTACTCTTGACAAAATAAAGACAACTAGGATATTTTCTGTCTATACATACTAATAGAGAAAATGAGTCATCAAATTCATCCATGGGGCCAATGTACAGTGTGGCATAGAATTTTGCATGATCTAATTTTCATTTCAACGCTTCATTTTCATAAACTAAAATACAAGATACCCATGGTTTAAAACACAGAATGTGGCCGACATTAAATGGTTGAAAATTACACGTTACCCCCCGTTGATCGCGAGGGATACGTTCTGGACAAGATCGCGAACAATGGGGGATTTATTAAAATTCTAATAAATACTTTAATTATGAAATAAACATTATAGAACACAATTAATTTATTTTGTTCCACGTTGCAAAATAATCTAAATTCCCCTGTTTGACGAGTAAATTGTTTTTAGAATAACTTTTGATGGCACAAAGAGTTTCTGATTGAAAAATGGTTTAAATTTTAATTCTGCGGTCATCCGCAGAATTAAAATTTATTTGCACCGAAAAAATCGTTAGAAGATCCTTTAAATCTAGAAGCAGGCTTTTCTTCTATGATATATTTTTTTTAACATACATGGCATCCGTTTCCGCAAGAGTCTCATCTCATATACATTTTCGTGAATAATTTCGGAATTCCAAAGGACTGTTCATTTTAGGGCTATGCAAGTTTTATCGTTTTCTTATCCGATCATACCAACCATTGCTTGCTTTGAAATCTTATTCTCCTCCATGTTGAGATTCTAAATAATCTCAAAGACTAATTTGTATATTCACAGGAATATGGTGTTAATTTAGGGAATTGAGGTCCTTTAACCCAGTGCTTCCCAAATTATGGGCCGCGGCCCTCGGGGGGTTGCAGGATTCCTCGCAGGGCCGCGAAAAAAATCAGTACAAAGTACAAATATTCATCTATAAATATTTTTCCACATAGCATATTTAAGGAATTTATATATTTAAGTCTGTTAAATAATAACACATATGAGAACATGTTTATATACACAGCAACATGGCTTAACAACAGAATAGATTAATCCATTTAAAAAAAATATTCAAGTTATTAATGAAGAATTCATCAATATCTCGACTTGAAATGGTTAGAATAAAAGAACAAATAAGAAAAAAATAAGAACAAATAAGAATAAATAATAATAAAATCAGAATAAATAAGAATAAATAATAATAAAATGAGAATAAATAAGAAAAAAATAAGAATAAATAAGAATAAAATCAGATGTATTCAGTGCACGGAGTTTTACTGTATCATAGTGAAGTACGATCGCTATCTCACGGAAAGGTTTTAAAAGTGATTTTATTGCCTTATATAAATATGTGTACACCTATCCCTCGATTTACTTTGGAACTTTTTTTTTTACACGTTTTTTCCAACTTTACACGGTTTTTTTAAAAAAAAGTTGAAAATAAATGTTGAAAATAATCAATAATAATAATTTTATTTGTTCGTGCAATTTACTGTAGGTGTGCATTCCACTGTAGGTGTGCACTCCACTGTAGGTGTGCATTCCACTGTAGGTGTGCATTCCACTGTAGGTATGCATTTCACTGTAGATATGCATTTCAGATGCAGCGCAAGAATATCCAACAAAATTTGCTGAAATTTTTGCCATCAATTCATATACTCCTAATCAGGTTTTCAATGCTGATGAGTAAGGGTTATTTTGGAAAAAAAGGTTTAATTAATAAAAGAATATAATTTTATTTTAAAGAATAATTTTGTGTTATTTATGTATTTTAAAAAACAATCAAATTATGCGTTATTTGTGTACTTTTTGATTTACACGGTTTTACATTGAAAAATATACAATTTCGATTTACACGTTTTTCTCAGGAACCTATTTACCGTGTAAATCGAGGGATAGGTGTATTATAATTGTAATAATATTATTGGCAAATAATCTTAATAAAACTATAAAATATTTTATTTGGGCAGGGGGCGGCAATTAATTCTTTCAGATTTAGGGGGCCGTGACATGAAAGTAATTGGGAAGCACTGCTTTAACCGATTGCTCTATACATTTTCCTATCTTCTTCTTTATATTTTCTATTATCAAAAAACTTCTGCTACACGAATTTTATATATTTTTTTAAAGATTGCGTTATAACGAATCTGCATTCGCCGGGGACGCAATGAATGAAGGTTACCTGTACTGAAAATATCGTACTAGAAATGCTTCGATTATTAGAAAAAGCACTGGTTTGAATGTATGATGTACCTGATATGACTTTGAAAGGGATAACATTAATTATCATGAATAAATAAAGATATTTTTACTAACCTTTTAGGTAAATTAAATAACTTTTCTCAAATTTTGATCGATATCATATTTTAATACGTAATTTAATAACATTTGCATATTTAGAATGAAGAAGTTATATATTTAATAATAACCTGTATAATTAAACATATCGTCGGTATACAGGGACATTCTATTTTTTCAATACTTTTCTATAACATCATTTTAATTTTAAATATTATAGCAATATACAATAGTACAATGAATAAACACAAAGCAATTAAAAATGCATATCATAATTACATATAGAGGAGTATATTTATAATCATTATGGATGCATGTGAATCATATCGGTTAATTATACGAAAAAGGGTAGTCACGTTTAGTTTGCTATTTTTACATGCATAGTACAAAGTGCATGACGGTTCACTTTGTAGTACGGTTCCTTATGCACGATGATGATTAAGTGCATTGTACGATCGGTATGATGACTTGATGTTTTAATATAACTTATTATACATACACACGTACCCGCAATGACACATTTCATATGTATTACTCTATTACTGTTTACATTTGAGGCGTGGCTTATCGAGTCGTGGTATATTTTGATACGCATCAAGGAAAATATTGTGTTAATCCAAGGTCTACAAAATATATTGCTATAATTATAGCTAGTGTTAATGACAAATCGGGCACATTCGCGGCTGATTGATATGTCACATAGTGTGACTGAAATAAAACTGAAGACGTAAAATTGATTGTGTTGAAGACCTCACTATTAATATAGCGTTAGGGTTAAACAGTAGGTTAATTGAGTTGCCCATTTTAGAAACGACACAATTATTAATGTATGAATATTTTTTTTGCACGAGCAAAATAACCGTACACGTATGTACGTCAATTGTGGTAGGTCATCGTATGGATTATTATATTCGTATTTAAGAATATATGCACAAAAAATATTATTCATCAGACGTATCCGCATTATTCTTCGTAACTCATGTTCGTGTTCAATAACTGTGAAATTCAATGTAATTTTTTTATATAAATTATATGCTAACAAAAATAATGGATTGCATACAACGTGTTTAAAATTGAAAATAAATAAAAAATTGCATTGCGTATAAATATACCAGATTATCTCTTTTGCATTGTTGATATGTGCCAGATGCTACCGTGAAAAAAAAACGTTCAAAAGATAGGTTGATATTTAAAAATGCGAGACATATGTTCAGTGTTGTTATCTATCAATAAATGCACCCGCAGTGTTAGCGAAACATTTTTTTTTAAATGTTACATTTTTCTCATTGATTATAACCGCGTTAAAGCAACAAATTGGTTTAAAAAAAAGCGTCAGGCAGAAATCTCCGGACTGTGTTATCACAAAAACGCGTAAAAAAAGAATCAGGTGCTTATTGTTGTACGTATACGTACCGTAAAATTCGTCAAATGTACATTTGACGAATTTGCAAAACTGGATTTTATTGTATTTTATCAATTAACAAAAAAGATTTCATTCAATAGAAAAAAATCCCAGAAGTGTTTTTTCAATTTCGTGCGTATTAAGTCCCGGTGTTCATTGGCGGAAAAGGACCTAAATTTGCGTCAAAATAACCAATGGGTAAAATACATATGTATGAATAATATTTTTTCATAATTTATTTATTAGTTTTTATGTTCAGTTCATGATTTTCTTTACAATAATATTGTTATTTAAAAATAAAACGGTTTTTTAAATTTAGGAACTAACATTCTATGTAATCTATTACTTTTTACACGGTTTTGGTGGAACGTATCTACCGTATAAAAAAGTTGAGTGTATTATAAAATCTAAACTATATCTATTATGATATCTATTATATACAGTAAACCCCCCCTATAACGTCGGGATAGGTTCCACGTAATAGGGGGGGACGTTATAGGGGGTTAAGGTTTTTCAATTTTATTTTTTGATTTAAAGGAAATCAGTAAATCAACACATTCCCATTTTTTTACATTTTACGTGTTTACCAGCGCAAATGGCTTGGCTCGCGCGATGAGCGATATCCTCTCGTATTTTGGCTGACGTAATCTTCCTGCAACTTGCCGGCATGGCAGATCAACGCGGCGTTTTATTAGTTAATTTAAGGGTTAAAAAAATATTAAAACATTTTTTTGTTTTTAATATAATTATATGCTTCAAATTAAAAGAAAAAAATTTTTTTTTGGAACGTTTGGTAAAAATAGTTCGCGCATGAAAGGGTTAAGAGATATGCACGTGTATTGCATAATCAAATAGTTTAAAAAAAACCTGAGCATCGATTTACTTGATTATAATTCGTTCCATGGATATAAAAGTAGAAAATATTAAATTACTGTATGTGTGAATATCCCTGGAATACTCTGATAGCCACGTGCCAATAGCCTCGTGCCGATGAATCACCAAATATTTTTATTTAGTTTCACCAGATGCGAGTCGATGTCAAGCGATCCGGAACTATTGACTTTTTGTCAATGCGCGAACGCATTTAAAATACCGATACAGGCGAACCTCGACTTTCGCACATAATTGGTTCCTGAAAATGTGTGCGAAAGTTAAATGTTCGAAAGTAGAGGGAAGAAAAAAAACACCAAAGATTGTATATACTTCAAAAATTTTATTTGTCAAAAATTACTCAGTACATATTAAATTGAAATTATATTTTTTTAACGAAATTGTCAAGAGTTTTTTGTATTTTATTATTTTTTTTCTTTTCTTCATAGAGAGTTCTGTAACACGCAGTGCTATTATGGATCTCCCTACGCACTTTAGATATACGTTCTCCGTTTGGGTCACATTCTTCTATAATATTTAAAAATTTCTCAATATGTGTTAAAGCTTCGTTCAAGTTTTTTAATGTTAAGGTATTGGGTATTTCTTCTGGTTCTTCTTCCTCACTTTCGTTTTGTACGTATGAACTAGAATTTTCATTCTCGTGACGATCCATAAGAAATTCATTTGACAATGGTTCAGAATGAGATTCTATCAATTCATTAACATCTTCGCTATTGACTTCAAGGCTTAGTTCATTCATCAGGTGAACTATTTCAAAGTTATGGCTGCAGAATTATCATCAAAATTTGCGAAAATCCTCATCATCTGTGGGCATGGTTGCTTCCACGAACCTTTCATTATTGACTCTTTTTATTTCAGCCCATGCATCTCCAATATTATTTGTGCATTCCATATGTTATAATTTTCCAGAAATCTATTAATGTGGGCCCACCTTCCATTTCAGTTGCCTTGATGGCCTGATTCATGATCGACCGCATATATCGTTTAAACGTAGCTATCACCGTTTAGTCCATGGGTTGTATGAGACACGTAGTATTGGGGGGAAGAAACACTACATTGACGGGAGTGTGTACAAATTAGTAAATTCAAATGCATGCGTTTGATTCGCTCGCTCTCGTATGTTAATGCATATG
Organism: Philopotamus ludificatus; assembly: GCA_022495035.1. Lineage (NCBI taxonomy): Eukaryota > Metazoa > Arthropoda > Insecta > Trichoptera > Philopotamidae > Philopotamus > Philopotamus ludificatus. The sequence continues at coordinate 164,506 of JAGXCT010037034.1, forward strand.
TGCGAACATATGTGCGAACAGGACATAACACTTTTCACAGTGCGGACTGGGCTCATAAGCGTTTCATGGTGCAACAGGGAAACAAAACATTTTTGCATTATTTCGGGAAAAAAATAATTAAAAAACTATTTTTCAAAAATGTGCGAAATAGCGAATTGTGCGAAAGTCGAATGTGCGAAAGTCGAGGTTCGCCTGTATGTACAAAATATTTTTATTTAGTTTCGCTGGATGCGTGTCGATGTCAAGCGATCCGGAGCTACATTATATCATTGCGCGAACGTTATAGGAGGGTTCGACGTTGTATGAAAAAACCGCCGCAAACGTTATAGGGGGGAACGTTATATGAGAGGGCGTTATAGGGGGGTTTACTGTACTACAATGTTGAAATGTTCAGAAAAAATACACTAAAATTTTTATACGCGGTAATAGGTTCTAATAAGGTACGCGTAAATTTTTTTTATTACGTGAATTATTTCAAAATGTATATATATCTATAAAAATGGACTAAAATCGCTAAAACTGAAAACTGACCACCAAGCAAATTAGGGAAAAATATATTTTTATATATGTGTTTTTTGATTATATCTTATGTATATGAAAATATAAATTAAATTTATACTTAGTGTCACTCCGCACAAAGTGTAAGGCAAGATCGCTGTCTGCTCGTCAGCAATACCAGCATTGTGTATTGGATGGATGCGGAACGGCAGTGGGGCTGGGGGAGGGGAGAGTCTCGTATCAGAGCAATCCCGCCCAGTCACTATCCTAAAGTGACTCACTTTTGAAATATAATTTTGTAAAATTTTTAATCTTCAGTAGCACCCCAAATATTTAACCATGAGCCGCTATTATTTTTATAGTTATGAGAAATCTCAAATTAATAAAATTTCAGTGTAAGAATTAGCATTGATTTTCAATAGTTTCCCCAGCTGCCGTGACACTTTTTAGCCTTCCTTTAATTGTTTTAACTCCAAAATTGTCGAATGAGACACAGTGTCTTAAAAATGATTAGCATATCATTATCGAGATAATGTAAAGCATGTAATTGATTTTCAGGTATTCATATTGTGAACCTAATCTAATACATTCCTTTATACAGTAGCTGTGAAGCTAATTAAAAAGAGATTTGCGTATGCCATCCAGCATTTTTCTATATTGAATAATGGTGGGTTGTCATTGGGGATGCCAAGTAATTGTATTTACATATATAATAATATTTAGGTGTGTGATATTTTTATTCAAGCATCACATATGATGAATCGGAGATAGGTGTAAATCCATGTGGTTTTGAGTATAATTTCACATTTTTTTTTATGTAAATATGTAAATATATGCAATAATTACACTGCTTTTATTAGAACGGAGTTGCAAATTTCGCAAGATACGCGTAAAATTGTAAAAAATATAAGTGTGCAACTGAATAACTTATACAAATATACAGATACGAATAGATATTTCTATAAATATAATTAGATTGCGATAAAAAAATGTCCATACTAAAGCAGATAATACCGGCAATAACAATTTATTTTTATTGAAGCCTTTTTTCTAATATTTTTTTATTGTACCGACAGGTTTATTACAAATGGTCATACTAATTATGCTAAACGTGAACTCGCTGGCCATTGCCGTATCGGCACGTGTCTCTGCGCCGACGTGGGAGTTAACATTTTTCGCGGTTCTTCGAAATCGTTTTGCACTTTTAGCATCTAGGAACTGAATTGTTCACGTTAATTTAGACAATTTCCCCGGCGCCCGGTCACGTGAGGGACCCGGAGGCTGCGCTGCCGGAGGACGCGCGAAGACGTCCGCGCCGCGGCGCTGCTACGCGCCGGCCACTCTTCCATTCTATAAATAGCCTGCCCGCATAATAACGTTGTGTAATGACAAGAGTAAACACTTGCGTTCGCTTAACAACGATCAGCTAATTCAGCATCCGTACCAGGCGAGTTCGGGCCGGAGTGAGACACTTGCCAAACGTCTTGCACACATGTAATTTTTTCTCGGGTCATGTGATCGCCATCTGCGACACTTTTCGGCGGACATCTTGTAAAATCAGTCTCGCCCGATGTGATATCAAAATCTGATCACGTCAAAAAATCGGCGGTTGAAACCAAGGAGTTATACGCGAAGTGATAGATAATCATCTCGCTACCAAAAATAATTACTTATAATAATAAGATAGATATATGTACACATGCAATTTTAAATTTAGTACGGCCACTGTTGTTAAAATATCGAATTTGTTGTTATTCATTGTGCATTTACATGATTGTGAAATAACACGGTCCAAAATAAAAAATGAATATATAGTTTTACACGAATCATTTGTTCTAACACGATTCCCAGAAACAATTATATTTCAAATTTTCAATGTTCAATTGCGTCCTGATGTTTGAATAAACGGCATCGCATTGCATACGGTGGGTATCACTTTTACTCGGTTTTTGTGGAACGTACCGTCTAATAAAATAGTTGGATGTACGTGGTAATCTCAAGATGTTGCCATTATAGTCATAATTAAAAATGAATGCAAATAACATAGACAGTCATTAGATGGCAGTGTATTAAATTAATTTGCGAAAATTCAAACAAATTAAAATCATATTGAAAACAGAATGACTCAAAACAACGTGCCAGAAATTATATTTTTGGAAGTAATTATTTCCGCCGTAATCATATTCTCGTTACAAAATAAGCTGTTTACTATCGTTTTTTACTTACGTTTATATCTAATAATTAGAATGCAATATCAAACAATGATAACGCATAACTAAATATCAATAGATAACCAAATATTAATACGTTATGATTAGTTACATATACTATATTGATTTTTATTCATTAACATTGTGTTCGATAGGGAGTTGTCAGCATGAAGAGGCCTTATGGAACAAGGCTACTTCCCGACCTGACGAAGGGATCGGAAAGGAAGGGAACGATCCCCGAGACGCACACAGACGCTTGAGCGCGAGAGTACGTGTCGGATTCGCCTGAATGAAGTACAAGACGAGTACACACAAAGGCAACAATACGATATGAAGTGTCAAGGAACCCAACGCAGTTGCAACGACCAAGAGTGCAACTGTTGAGGCGTGGGCGCGGGGAGTTGCGCGAGTTATCCAATAGCTGGTTATCTATTTATAGCCGCATGCCAGTGATTTATCTGATTGAAAACTAACTGCGAGGATGCAGCATCACGTGCGGGTGCTTCCAGGGATGCCTCCTTGCCCACGGCTTCGCAGGGGTTTATCAATTGTCATATGCAACGCGAGAATGAACGGATTTTGATCTAAAAGACCGTAAATTCAAAGGGGGTTGATTGTATTTAACATATTTTTAAAGAAAATACGAAGATTTTACAAACGAGAGACCATTAACCGGCTTTTCCGGATATGTGTCTATCGCTATTATTTAAGATTGAGTTATTAAATGCTCTAGACGAGGTGTTTGTACTGCAGCAAAGAAAAACATTGTATGCATAAAATCAGTGGCGGCTCGTGGGTAAAATATTTAGGGGTGCTGTGAAATATTTATAATTAAAAAAGTATAAGGTGAGGTGAAAATACTGAATAATAAAGTAAATGTCAAGCGACACGTGGTTTAAAGAAGCCGTGAGTCAGTATGACTGCGCAGAGTCGCAGCGCAACACAGCGCTTAGCAGGTGGCTTCCACCCCGCATTTCGCTACCGCCCCGGATCCGTCCAATAGCCGACGTTGGAAGCGCTGACAAGCAGACAACGCTATTGCTCCACATAACACGGAGTAGCACTCCCTGCGTAAGCACCGACCAGATCCATAAATATAAATTATATTTATATTTTCGTATACATAATATATAATCAATAGACACATATATATTAATATATAAAAATATATTTTCCCAAATTTGCTTGAGGGTGCTGCAGCTCCGCAGTGTATATGAACGAGCTACCCCTGCCTATAATTCTATTTCTGATTTTTTTTATTTTTTCTGACCTGTGGCTCCTCCTTCAATAAAATAAAATGTATCACTATATATTATACACTTATATAATTTTTTCCAGTGCGTCAAAAAATAAGAGCTTGAATAGATGTTATTTAAGTGTTGAAAAATGTGTAACAGTTTAATTTGCCTTATAAAATTATTACAAGTTAGAAAATATATATTTTTTATATTGTGATGTTGAAAAAATTGTTATTTGCGGCCCGCTGGAGTTTATCTATATATAAAATTATCAGTACGACCCTACAGCTAAAAAGATTAGCCAAGCCTGATGTATATCGACAAAAATTTTAATGGTGTTGAAAAATATACCAAAGTCTCTTTATGGTTGAGATTTACCAATTCGTAAAATTGTTGATGACCGTATTGTGAATTGAATAAAATTGAAATAATATCAATAAAGTGTAGAATAGATCAAGTCAAATACATTTTATTCCTAAAAGAAGAAGGAATGTGGAAGAAAATCATTCAAAAATTTAAATAAGTCATTTTATTTGCAAATTAATGAAAATTTACTTTTACCACAAGAAAACAATTATAACATTCGTTCTGCTTGGTAAAGAAAATTGTCGTCACAAAGAGTGTCAAATGTATTTTTTCAATTGATAATGTAATCAATTATTGACTTAACTGATTTTTATGTAGATTGAGATATTAGCTAACAAATTCTGCATGTTTCGTTCAAGTCTCGATTCTCAAATCTAATGCTATATTTGGCATGAAATATATACCTTATAACTACTAAGCTTCATTTAACCGATACGTTACGGCGGCTCGAAGCCAACCGAAGGGGGTCTAGTTATAATGAAAAATATACCCAAAGCATTTCAAGTGAAGATATTGATGAAATAAAAAAAAAGAATATTCCAAGAATAAAAATAGTTGTTCATGAAATGATTCTGATTATAAATGGCGATATCTCGTCGCAGACTGAGGACCCCATCGACTACCGACCGCCGAGTTCTTGCGGCACGTGTCAACTAATACGTTTCGCTCGCACTTGACACATATCACGGGATGCGAGCAAGAAAAAACCTCGCGCCCGTGGCTACAGAAACGAATATTGTTGTTTTTATTTTTTTTCGTAATTGCGGACAATAAAGATCAATGATTATTTATAATATTTATTCTGTAGACTTTTTACAAAAAGTTTGTGACATTGTGATTTGTGATTTGAATTAAAAGAGTTGTTTGAGAAAAATCAAAACCTTGGGGTCCCGAATATACACCATCGGCACGGTTAGGTAAAAAACATACTGTACACAATTTTCGTCTGAAATTTACGCAACGAAACGTATACGTCGTTTTATATGCAGACGCGATTAGTAAGCGGCGTCGTCAGGAGCCAGAAGAGCTAGAAACGAGATCTCCCAAAGTACCTGTACAAATATTGACAGCCAACCTGACTCTCACAACGTCAGTTATCACCGTGGCTATTTTTAGATCGACAATTGTCAGTGCATGCATGTATGTATGAACACATGTGTGTGCGGGCATAAGATCGAGCTGGTTACAAGATTACTTTTATAAGTCTCGGTGAGCTACGCCATTGATAATGCGTTCCAGGTAAGGCAAACTCGTCCAAGAATGTGAGCCACATCACATAAATCATAATGATGTCTTAATCAACACCAAGGATTTCCACTCTATTAAAATTAGGATAACATGTGATATACCGTACATAGTATTTAAAGCTGAGGATCAAAGAAAAATTGAGCATACATTAGTAAATATAAGGATTTCTATGTAAAATCTCAGTTAGCAACGAATGAAATAATGTATGATTTCTTAAAATAATATTTCGAAATTGTTTACGTCATATATTGCATAAATTACGCAAAAAATCAGAATCATCTTTTATAACACAGAGTAGATACATAATGAATTTGAAGAGGATGCAGACGTGGGCAAAATTTAATTGTATTTTTGTTTTAATTATTCAAAAACTAACATAACAGCCTTGTAATTAAGCAGGTGAATATTAAACGAGAAGTACGCGCGAATACTGGTTCCGAAACTTGATTTTAATATAGCAATAAAGCGCACAGTTTAACCGCTTTGCAAAAATTACGGTAACTCGTGGAATATATTAAATTTTTAATTACTTATTTCGAGATCGGTTATCGCACAATTGAATATTTTCACGAAAGTGACAAATGAATAACAGCAGATCAAACACCAAACGGCATTTTATTGCCGTCCCAATCTATTCAACAAATTGGTTTATGGCCATTATTTCCAAATTTAATAAACACCTCTATGAACCAGCAACGCTTATAAACAAATTGCAGGCAAATAAAAGTCGATTGGATCGGAGTCGGAATTTTAACAAAATTTTCAATGCCATTGATAAAAGTGATGAATTGACTAGATTGATTTATGATAATTAGGCGCGATATGATGTTTTATAATTGATTAATGATGATTTTTAATTGTACGATATTTAAAAGATTAACTCACTCATAAATTCAAGTGCAATAACGCATTTTATGGACTTTATTAATATAATTGAGTCATGATTAAATGTTGAATTTATATGTAGAGTTAAACCCCCACTAACACTAAAATCGGGACCGTGTAATTTGGAGTCGTGTAATTGGGGGAATGTAGCCGTCCGTATGTGTGCGTATAGCCTGGCACGTAATGAATACACAGACGCTAGCCAACGTTTGACTGTATGTGAATGCGACCGCGCAATTGGGAGTTTTGCGGCGAATATTTCAACTGAGCGCGTAATTCGGGGTAGTGTAATTGGGGGTTCCACTGTATATAATTAAAAATAACATTACGATGATTACGCCACGAAGCTTGGCTATACCACCAAATCCAAAATTTGCATTTAGCAATTTTATTAAGATGCGAAAGCGAATGGAAAATAAATCAATTTGGTGATACAAAATAAATAAATAAAATCAATTTGAAGGCGAAACCTACTATCATCCGGTGCATTTGCGAATAAAAAAACGCACGTCTACACTAATTTGATAGCTGAACGATTCACACTTTTCGTCCGCGGATGGTATTGCGTCGTAGCCATTCTGAAGATAACAACAATCATGCTGTTTCGGTTAGTCCACTGTGTGCATAATTAAATAAATACTGAAGCAAAACTGATACATATCCCGGCAAAAGTAGGTCGATATATTTTGTTATCTGCCGGCCATTGTGCGCGGAGAGCGACCAATCTTCGAAAATAACATAAATAATTACGATAATGTGTCATACAAACTAAATGTGAACATTGATCCGCCAAGACAACGAATTATTCATAAAAAATACATACGGCGGATTAATAAGATAGGTCCATTAAATAATATCAATCAAGAAGACTGTGGGGGTCCCGAAATGTAATAAGCGTCGTGAAAACGAACGAACATATATATATATTTTCGCACATTATATTATTTATATGGCGAATTGATTATGTATGGCATTTAATCATTAATGACTCATGTGATACCCTCACAATTCTATATCACAATAAAGAATACCCTCACAATAAAGAATCGATCATATGGTTAAAAGAAAAAAGGATATATTATTATTATGATTAAACTAATTAACCATAGGTGAGAAAATTAAAAAGATATTATCACGGGAAGAAAATTTTTCCATCTATTTTCTCATCTAAATATGACCAATGATTTCATTACTATGCGTTTATCATTTAATTGTCAATTACATAAACTCATATTAACACTCAGAGATCCGGTCCCGCGTTAGTGCGGAAGTTTTCGTAGACGGTAAACAACCGCTCCCGCACTAACGCGGGTTCACACGAAACATGTTATCTAATGCGCTACAAAAGGCTTTCTTTTAAAGATTTACGACTCGACACAGTTTCATTCATTGCTCTGCATGCCCTTTGTAAAATATATGACACGTATTTATTTATGGTTAAAAACTGTCCTTCAAATAATAGATTATTTGGATCGAAAACCTTCCAGTACTTACACATCGACTGTAACGAATTTAGATTTTTGTTTACTCATTCAACATAATAATTTTTTTGGAATATTTATGTGGTACAACCCGTCACATCCTTTATTATAAAGCTAAAATTACCTACATACTCCATAAAGATATCTATTTGTTTTTTATTGTCTAAAATACAATAAATCATCATTTTCACAGCTCGAAAATTGTATTTCTTAACTAAATATTCTAATAATCTAATATAAGTACGTATAGAAGTATAATACTTCTTGTTTGACCAAATTATCTCCAATAGGAAAAAAGTTATTAAGCATTTTTTAAAGAGCCGCGCAAAATCGCAAGATAGATAAAAGTTGCGGGTTTAGGTGTAATTTTCGCCTGAAAACAGCGGTGCTTGAGTGTTAATTATATTAAGCTAATCCCCTCAAATGTAAACAAATATTTGAATAAGAAGTATATTTACTCTCAATAAACTAATAAAGAGAACAATCAGGCATGCATTTTCTATCAATAGCCAAATTCTTGATGTCACTGCAAAAAAACGTGTTATAAAATATCGTAGGTAGTAAATAACAATGCATACACGCACGGCAATAACACAAATATATTTACTATACTTATTTAAAACTGATTTGATTACACGCATAATTTGAAACTACACCGGCAATTTGAAACCACCATTCGCGTATATAGGCATACTACTCTGTATACAGCAGTAGCGCTTCCCAATCGGTGTGCCGCGAAAATTTAAGATCAAAGTAATATCGGGGTCAAATTCAATGAAAGCACTTTGCACTGAAGGGGGTCAATTTGTAGATAAATTTCGATTTATATTTAATTCACGTAACTTTTTGTCATGAGGGAAGATGGAAAAATGTTTTTTTGTAAATTAGATCCATAATCCGTTTATTTTGTTACCGTTTCCTTCTAACATTTTTGTTCGTCACACAACGCGTCAAATCACTTCATAGATTTTTTAGTATATGAACGCGTTTAAATCCCTTAAAAATTCAGTAAAAAATAAAGATAGGATGTATGAAAGAACTATTTATTGCCGGTGTGCCGCACAGGTTCAACCAAAAAATCAAGTGTGCTGCAAAGAAGTTAGAAAACCCTGGTATACGATCATTGATAGGTTGGTAGAATAACTTTTAACAAAATAAAGATATCGAAATAAGAACCATCAGAATTTTACACCATTAGAATACAGACGGCCCTTGAGTTTTGCACGTTTTTGATTTCAAGATTTTTGTCGATAGATGGAAAAATTGTTCGCTTCCATGCAGTCGAAAGATCTTTGTCATCATCGATTGATGATCAACACCAAAACAATATCCCTATGATTTATTTAACTATTCAAACGAAGGCTTTTAGTTTTTTTTACTTTGCTTTTACTTTGCATGCATATTAGAAAACTAGATCGAAAGTAGATTCTAATAAGGTGTTTTAAGCAAGTAGTGGCTGATACGACAAATTTAAAATGAGGTATTTTTACAATTTAGATGAGGCGGTTTTATTGTGAAAATAAATGCCAAATCAAACATTTCTATCGTAGGAAGAATCGGTTGGGTCTGAACATTGACCTTCTAAAAACCAATTGACAATGTTTCTTGGCAGACTTAGCTGGTGATTTAAAACTGAAGTCAACGTCAGTCAAGTAGAAAATTACAGTTCATTGAAAGGGAAAGATAAAGAATTTCTTCCAGTTATTTGAAAATCAAATAAAAATTCTGGGTTACTGAGTTAATATTTAAAGATTGGATTTTTTTATACATTCGCAGACATTTTCAGAATCAAATGTGCGAAAGTCGAGTACTGGTTTTTAATTATTGTCAAAAACTAATCGATGACAGCCCCCTTTTTAAAGATTAAAAAAACGATAGGACGTTTTGCTAACGTTGAGGAAAAAAGGCAGAATCGTTGAAGTACCATGTTGAAAAAAGCGTTTCGAAGAGTGTATTACATAATTTGGCGCGAAAAGTTAACGTTATTTCAACTGAAATATGTTAAATTAACGATTTTTGTCAATTTAACAACATACTTTGATGAAAATGTGTATGCAGTAGCACGCCTAGAGTATCCCGGCACCTGTGTGCGCCACACAATTTAGCCATATGGACGGCGCGCCCCTGCTTAAATGATTTTGATTCACTTTAAAAACCAAATGCATATTCAAGTTTTAGCTATTTTTCGCCATTTTATTTCTTAATTTTGATCAGGGGTAGAAAAAACAAAACAAAGGCACCTGATGATATGAAAACAATTTTTACCGTAAACACAGCATTACGGTGAGATAGTCTCGTGTGTATCTTATTTATAAAAGCGAGGTCAGTTTACATGTAATTGTTTGAATATGTTCCGGAAAGACGTGCTCGTTTTAAAAAGCACACACAGCCTAAAAGAAACAAGTCTATTTTTAGCGTCACGGTCTAGCCTTATATTGTTGGGTACAGCTAGATGTGTATTTAACCCGTGGCGAACAATTTAAATTCATACTCGTAATCGGCACCCAATCAACGGGGGATTGGCACATGAATGTCAAATTCGGAATGAACGCGAAAAAAATATCATATGACGAATCGAACTGAATAGAATAATGAATTGCTATGAATAAAATTATTTCAATTTGAAACACATTTATATATTACAGCCGTGTATTAGGTTCAGGCAGCTTTCTCCGCTTCAATAGTTTTAATTATTACCTCGAGATCAGATGGAGGTAAGCCAAAAACGTATTAGCATATGCATAAATCGACAATAGGAAGTAGGAATGCGAAAAAAACGAATGTATAACTTTTTTAATTTATTTTTTTTATAAAGTTTCGAAATTATGAAGATAGAATGTTCTAAATTCTACTGTCAACACTTAAATCTTTTTTGATTTCAGTATAATCGAACAACTATTTATATTAATACTAAACAGTTTAAATAATATTCATAAATTAAATAAAACTGGCGCATTATGAATAAAAACTAGGCCAATCTAACATATTACCAGCATGACTGACAAACGCATAGAATATAAGCATAAATCTGTCACTGAAATAGCTAGAGAACGAAATATTAGAAAAAAAGATGACAACAAATACTATAATTAATCGTTGAACATATTGAGAAATACATACAACAAATTATAGTTTAAACAATACAAGCAATCAATGGCTAAACTGATTACAAATGTATTGTACTATAAAACTGTTGAACGCTTTGGCGTAGCTAGAAATTTCGTTCATCATTCAGTGTTTGTATTACCATATCTTTCTTATATGCGGCCATTTTTAAATTTGTAGCTGGCCTGTTGTAGAAAAGGTTTATCATCCCTGCTCTATACTGTGTTTGAATGATGTCGTGAATGGACAAGGGCCGCGAGATAAAAAATAAAAGAGATGAAAGTTTATTTATTTCGGTGATGCGACTTCCGGAAGCATTTTCACATCTACTTATTATCATTTAGGGTCATTTTCAAAGAAGACGATGAACTAGAGACGTTGAACTTATTAGCTGAAGAACCCCTTGCAGAGGTAAGAAAGGAATACCAATTATTTTATATGAACAGCAAAAAAAATAATTAATGACGTATAACAAAATAAAACATGATCGTGAACCTCCTTAAACGAATAACGACCATGATATATTTAAAAAAAATCTTAAAGCAAATTTGACGTATGAGTAGATTGAAAATTGCCAATGTTTGATTGTAGAAGTGAATAAAACCCAGTGGCGTACGGTGGTGTTGATGTTGGGTGTGCTGTATGTGGAAAAAAAACAGTGTTTTTCTTTATTGAATTTTATTATTATTTATACATTTATTCTATTCTTCGTTTTTGAGAACATTTTAAAATATATAAGGAAGTAAAAGAGATATAACATAATTGCTAAACATCTGCTAAACATCTGGAAATTGACAATGAAGATGTAATTCAACTTTTGGAAAATGATATTAAGGAACCCCCAAACCAAGACTTGATTAAGGTTGAGGTAGAACGAGTTACAAGAAAAAAATAAAACAAGTTGAAAGAAATAGATGAACTTAAAGAAGTACATTTTTTTGTGCTAAGCCATGGGTCCAGCTTTAGCCCAAATCCACCGATAGATATTAGAAAGTACGCCATATCATTCAGCAAGCATTTGCCTGTTATTATTAAATTGGGTATGTTTATAACAAAAACAAACCTCATCACTGCCATCAATGAAAAATTGCGAGTCACCAATATAAGTAGCAAAGATGACGAAAATATTTCATATTTCTTATAAATTATGTTTACTATATAAATTATTTACTTATATTAGAAACGAAAACAATAAATTATCTTCTATACCAATTATTTATATATATGTATTGTATGATTTTCGGCATACGACTAGGGTAACGAAACGGAACGCCGTCGAAAGTCGAGAACTGACTGTATTTTACATAAAGGACGAGTAAGTCTATAATACTACGAGGTAATTATCTAAGTGGGTTCATTGAATACTTGTAAAGGTATACTTCCGTATAACAACACATCCCTTACAAAAAACCCATGTGACATTTTCGTATCAATTTAATACCAATCAATCATTATCATAAAATAACATAAAATTAAATATATGCAAACTCATTCAATGTTACAATCATATGATAGATCTAAAGCGTAATATTAAAACAGAACAAAGAAACACAGTATCACATATACATTTTTTTAAATATATTTCTAACCAAAAAAAATAATAATTAAAATGACTTTAGTTTACACTATATTGATTATTTATAATATAATAAAAATATTAAAAACAATTATTGTGAAAAAAACCTTGGTATTGGTCGAAATTGTGCTGTTTTTCATACAGCCACGCCTTATCTACGCCATAAAAGAGTGTTTGCGGGTTGAATGATTAAGAATGGTCTTGATGAGGGTCGGGGGAGAAAGCATTGGCACTATTAATTATCGTGTTTGTCGGAGACCACGGGACGACGATAACAAAATTAGATCGCAAATACAATCCAAATGCGAAATATAAGAATACAACCCTGACAGAACTATGCCTTTTTAAAAATATTAAAATATAACGCGTCGAATCGAATGTTTTAATAGGTCAACCGTCCTGAGATAATTTCAGTGATAAAATGCGTATCAAATCGTGGAGACTGACGACGATACCACACATTGACCTAGTTAGTCGACAAAAGACCGATGATAAACGCATCAAACGCTTTAAAATTTGAAGATCAATAACCCGCGCATTCGAATGTCTGATGAAACTTTTGAAATTTGGTCGCAACGGGGTTAGGTTCCGCACCTGTTTGTACGATTTTCTTCATCAATTCTTGCCACCAACGGAATTTCACCAGACTGAGTTAACTGTTGCCATAAAGGTTACCGAAGTGAATGTCCAAACACAATTTATGAATCTTACGACTGACACTAACAAGGTATTTGGGTTATTTCCACGAGAATACATAAATTGTGTTAAAAAACCAAAAAAAAGATGGAAATCGAATTGTATTCAGTACAATTAGATTATTTAAATTTATTGAAATATTTTAAGCAGCAGAGGATCTCAAATATAATCATAAAATTTGTATGCTCATAATCATAAATATTTTGATTTACTGCAAAAACTTTTCATACATCCATTAAGATGATGGATGGATGAATAAATTCCACACTCAATATAATGCTGACCCGTATTAAATATCTTAAAATCATGGAAGATTTTATAAATATGTACATACATACAAATGAAAGTCGCTTCAAATAACACGTGCCAGTGGTTTTTAAATGTATAACATGCATAACAAGCTTAGAGCAATATATTTAAGTTAAAAAGGCGAGATTAATGATGTCTACCGCAAGTAATTAATTCAAATTTAGACGATTTAGAGCATTTCACTCGATATATAAATAAAATTTTTACATAGAGATCGGTGTGACAGATGTCAACATAGAGAGAGTTGCACCAGTGAAATTGCAATAAAATTTGAATACAAATGAATATAATATAGATATGATGGTAAATCCGTTGATTTGCTATTTTAAAAAAAAATCTAGATTTATAATAATATAAAAGGAAAGCGAATCGAACACAACTACGTAAGTTTTTGTGGAAAAACTATTCGGTAAGAAGAACATTATTAACATATCACATATTGGGAATATTGAATAAGCTTTAAATTCATCGCCATTTCTCTAGTTCTAATCTCTCATAAGATATATTGTGATTGGTTGAAAATTATGAGCTTTAGACATAAATAAATTATTTGTTCCATCATATGATTTATTGTTATTTTGTTATATTATCAGATTTTAATTTAAACATATTTTTATAATGAAGTGATTATATAAAATTTATATTAGAAAATAAACTGCACACAAATGGAAGTAATAAATTGAAGCCTTTTTGAGAAGCACGTGCCAAGTTCGCGTAATACAAAGAGAGGAGGATGAGCGTTCTGCAAGAGAATTCGTGATGAAAAAGCGGTTGGACCACTGCAAAGACCACAAACCCAGAAATAAAACAAAACCTAAACTGGGAATCTATTTTTAAATCCATTCCTACTACCGATTATTTTCGTTATAAATAAAGACTTGACGGTCAGCCAGTTTGACCATGTGGATGATAAAAACGATCGTCAAAATTTACCATTGACGTTTTATTGCGACGATAAATATGAAAGCATAATTCGCAACTTTATTAACATATCCATCATCAAATATTTAACGCGCTGTGCAAATTTCATATGGCAGTTTGACATTTAAATATATTTGAAAATATGCCATTAATCAATACGTGCCCTGATACACATTCGAAAAAGGATATACATAGATTAATTGAATGTTGTCTGTTGAAAATAATAAAAAAAAATACGTATCGAATCTGTTTTGATTGATGGTTGTGACGTCAATCTCTAGATAAAACCAGTATGTGCTTAAATTTGATCAAGGATAGCATCTACAGCCACATAAACTAAAAATTATGGTAGTCAACAGATAGACGTGCTAATCGAATTAGCGCAAATTTGAAACGTGCTAAAAATTGGCTATATTTATACGCCGAAGAGAATGTATGTATGTACAAGTATCCTGATGATGCGATGTCGAAAGGAGAAGCCTGCGAGGAGACAAGTCGAAACGGTATTATCACTCATTGGGCTCTGGTGAATAGCTAAATTTAGCAAAAGCTAACAACGTCGGCTAATAAAACCAGCAGCCATGGCGCCGCCAATTAATTCGCACAGTTTGTTTGTTTTAAATTAACCACCGTGTTTGGCATATGATGTGCGTATTCCACGAAATGAAGATCGTAATTAGAAATAACGCGACCGCTGAAAGACACGAATCGATCGAATGGAGATGTGCACAGCAATTTTTCGAAAATGTATACGTTTCTACATATGTTTTATCATTTTAAACAGAGGACAAATGATACGACTAGACAAGAATGTCACATGAAATGTTAAATAAAACTTACGACATACAAATGAAGCCGGTTTTCGATTGTATTTGGTCTCTGTGACCAAAGTTTATTCACCCAAACAAATAGTGACATTTATTATTAAAAATATTCTTTAATAATACCAACACGTGAGGAATCAGCTGTGCGCCAGCATCGTAGAAGACTTGTTGAAATGTTTGTTGGATTCATTGTTTATTCTTACTTGTTCTATAAAATATTTTAGCACGGGCGCATAAAAACGTCGTTTTTACATAAAGTTCTATAAATAAATACAGCAATAATTTGACTTCCAAATTATTTCGTTTTCGATACAAGCCGATAGAAATAAACTGGACGCGGACCAAAACTAGGTGGACGATTGCACATACGTACGTATGTACATATGTAAGTTCATTGCGGTTTCAAAAACAGATTGCGATTTGTGGTAAACGGAACTACACGATTCATTTTTAATTAGAAATAAACAATACGTCAGCGTGAATGAGCCTGGGACTCGATAAATAAACGGACACCGTAATTTCCAAGAATTTTTTAGTTATTTTAATCCCAATCAACATATTTGGTGATAATAGACTCGTAATGTTTTCAGAAATTTCCCATCTATAAATTATCAAATAACATTTATGGCGTAATTAGAGAACATTATTTATTACTTGCATTAAATTTATTATCTTAACAATATTAAATAAATGCACGAGGATTAGACAAAAAATATCCATTTTCTCTACTTCTTTTATTTTATTTTTCGACAAAGCTCTATGCAACCGATAGTCATTATCTTATTAAATAATGTTTCAGACAGTACTGCAAAAAATAAAGTAAAACCGTTATCACTTCCTTATCGGACTTATTCGTTCTCGTAGTTACTTTAAATATAAAGTGACGAAAGTGAAGAAGATTAGAACTATAATGATAGCATTATGATCATCTTATATCAATTCGATGTCCAGTGATGGGACTCCAGAAACTATTCATATTAGGACTAAGATTTATTTTTCAAAAAAAAATGCATCTGCTGCTGAAAAATTTAAATACGCTAAAAATGACGCATTTTTAAATAAAAAGTCGACTTATTAGTCTATCAATTATTAATTATATATTTTACCTCAATAGTTACAAATTTCTATTTTCATTTTAGTAATTGTAATATGCTTTTTGCATACAAATCTTTTGATTTTGATCAACATAATCAACAAAACCCGTTGTAACGTCTTTGATGAACATACATTTTTTATCGGATAAAAAGTGCTGCATTTGTCTAAATAAATTATATTACCAATTCGATGGAGCAAGTTCGAGTGAATATAATATATGAATAATTACATTACACTAATTTATTCCGAAAAATTGTAGCTGTATCATGTATCGTGTTAAAAATATGTTTTTTAAATGGAATATTCTGGGTATTTTCCTACGAATTGCTTCTTTTAATCGTTCTAGTTTATCAAAACACAACTGTGCCTATATTGTCTTGCCATATTTAATAATATTATAATAAATATTTTTTTTATAATCTAACTGTACAGTCAAAAGGTCCTTTTTGAACGTTAGGTTTAGTTTCGGCCAGTTTGAAATGATACCTGGCCTTTTTGAAAGCCACTGTTTTTGCGACACTGATTCGAGTATCTAGCTCACTTGTTATTCCATGTTGAAGAAATGTTGAATTTTTCTCTAATTATATTAATTCTTAACATATTCGAATTTGTATAGATTTTCTTTCATTTCTTCATTTCTGTTTATGAATCCTGCCAACTATTTTTGTTCTTCTGCTTTGGAACAAATCATTCCATTTAAACTAGGTTGCAAAATTGCATTTTTTTAAAAGTTGTGCTTTACATGTCCCAAAGGAATTTTCGCCCTTGAAATTATGCTTTAAGCAAAACAAAAATGTGAATGTTTGATGGAACAAGGTCTGAATTACAGAGACAAGCTTTTGTTATCTCAAAATATAGCTTTTGCAGAGGTGTGGTAGATAGATATGCATTAGAACTCAATAATGCTTATAGTTTATTATAATATATACCAATTCTAGAAAACTAAAAATCAACAGTGATTAATACAGTGAGATACTTTTAAAAGAAAAAAGCTGTCCAATGGCAAACATCTGCCTTCCATGTTAAAGCTTAGAGAATATATAATGTTTGAGATGTTCAATTATTAAACAAGTCATGTCGATAAGGTCTAATTGGGACCCCAAGTTTTTGGCTAAAAAAATCTAAAGAATAAATATTATAAATAATCATTGTCCGTTATTGACTGCAATTGCGAAAAATAATATTCGATTCTGTTGCCACGGGTGCGATGTTTTTTCTCGTTCATATCTGGTAGGATATGCCGAATGCGAGTGAAACCGTTGGATTGGCACATGCGGCGAGTGCTAAGTCTGCGGCGGGACATCGCCGAGTGAGCTTGTCATTTACACGTCATATTGATTAGTTAAAAATCCAAAATATCTACCAAATTATGATGCATATCAATAAAAACATACAATAATAATAATAGCCCTAAACTCTAATGTTAAGTGACATAAAATTACAATTATTTGCGCTGTTTTTTTTATAAATATTTTTTAATTGTTCTGATATTATATTTATAAATTTTGCTTTATAGAAGATTTCAATTTTCTTATTTTTCGACCAAACAATCATTTTAATTGTTTTAATTTTTTTGTAATATCAATTTAATTTATATATTTTTTACAATATCGTGATCGTTACATGATGTTAAATAATACATAGTGTAACTTACCATGTGTGCTGTTAGCCGGGGTATTGTCCTTCGGGTATCCGAAGGTTCTTCAGCGTTGGTCAGGTGCGACGCCAGCGGTCATCATAGGAACAACACACTATACAAACACTCTTGTATATCTCTGCACAAACAAAGTCCACCCGATAAATGAATTAGCAGGTGTAATATGCACAACAAACACACAACACTCTGCACGTACAGCGTTTGAGATTTCGCGAACAGAAGTCGTCTGCGCACGCGGAAGAATCCAACAAACGGGAGCTGCAAAGAGAAAGAAAACACGGTGTCACAATCGTGGTCTGCTGATCAAAATGTGGTGAAATACGACGATGACCGATGTCTTCGGCTCTATTCTGCACGTACCAATATAACAATTGTGATTTATGGTAATTTCAGAATGATTGATTACAATTGACAATAGGTGGACTTCCACTGCACATTTTTAACATATGCCAGTCGTTAATTAAACAGAAGTAAGCCGATATATGTAACAAACTAGGACAATGTATTTTATTTTTTATAGTATTTGTAGATCATGTCCGTCAATATATTTCATGACATAATTAACCCTTGACAATCAACGGTCAACCTTGACATGCGTAGTGAGTAATGGCCGAGTTACAATTCCATTGATTTCGAATATTGGCGGGTCTATCTAAATACAAATGCGATTTTGTTGAATCGAATGCGACAGAGGATTCAAAATAGAGAAATAACATTTGTTTTTCGCGAGCTGAATAATTAAATATATGTTTCACAGATTCATGATATAATTAAATCTGTTTATATCGATAATGTTAATTTGTAAGTGTTCATTTCAATAACATCACATATTATTTTATCGCAGTATAATAGAACAACAGTAAATAGATAAAAGATGTTACTTAATTATAAAATAAAAAATATATGCTTTTTTACGATATTTTCAATTTTATATGCGCACAAGACTCGTAAAAACATAAAAGTGCTAGATTTTAGGAGTATTGAATTTATAGTTAAAAAATATATCGAATGTGTATTATTTTATAAAGAATGATCTATTTAAAGCTTTATTTAAAATTTGAGTAAATGTATTTTGTATTGATAAAAATATTTGGTATTTTTGTAACGATTAAAAGACATACAGTCGAAAGATCTTCATGGATTGATGTTTAACATTAAAAGGATGTCCACCTGAGTTTTTCAACTATGCAAGCTAATGCTTTTAGTTTGCATTAAGATTAGAAGACTTAGAAGAAAAGAATGGTTCTAATATGGTGTTTGAAGCTAGTAAAAGTAATGAAAAAATATACAATACAGATTGACATTGCTTATAGGTGGAAACATAGCTAGTTATTTAAAATTGAAACCAATATTAGATTATCAAGAGGAAAATCCCAGAGCATTAAAAGGATAAAGAGATTGCTTCCAGTCAAAATAAAAAAAATCACCTGGGTTACTGCGTTGGTATTTAAAGATTGAGTTAAGCAATATTCTAGTGATAAAAATTACAATTTAAAGCATTATTATTAATTGTACACAATGCTCCTAAACACCCAAAGTTTGCTGATTTTTTTATTAAATAGTGATAGTTACGTTTTAATATTATACGAGGCTCGTCCACAAAATATGTCTCCCTGGGGCCATAATATTTTCAATATATTATTGATAAGTAAATAATTTCAAATTCAATTTATGATATTTTTTTACATTCCTCTACTTTAGAACATTCAGGAGTCAAATGCCGGCTGCGCTCTAGCCAGCCTGGCTGCGGCAGCCATATAACATATGAGAACTGTATAGGCGTGCACGGACTAAGTGCACGATTGCACTGGCAGCCACTGGCTGCGAGCAGTTAGAATCCAACAAGAACAGCGTTATGAAATACGTTGGCTGCTTCCGGTCTCGGACTAACTTATTACGTTGTTTGTAATGTTTTTTGATACACAGAAGTTCATAATAGAAATTGAAAGTCGAAGAGCCAATTGGGATTTTTCCTTTGAGGATTATAGTGATAGTGTCAAGGGAAGGACTTTGGGGAAAATAGCCGATAAAATGTGGGAGAATTTAATCGAGAATTTATTTATTTATTTGACTACGCGCCATTCATCCATATAAAGATTTCTCTAAAGATTGTATAGTTTCTAAAGTTGCAAGGGTAATGAGTCTCTCACACTAATATTCCCCCAAGTGTCTGAATGAACCATAATAACATAATATGCAAGCTAATGAAAAATAAGAGTTTGGTTAGTTATTTTTATTAAATATAATTCACAAGTAACGATTGAATTCACAAAATAATCAGCAAAAAATCACTGTAAGGCGCAGTAGATTGATTGGCTTCTTCTAGATATGGGACCTAGGGTAATTTCCAATTCCGCATGGACGTGGAATGTGTCAATGAATCTATAGCCATCTCTATTTCTCACAGAGTTATGTAAAACACAGCACGATTTACTATAGCAATTGCCAAATATTCTATTAGGCATTCTGACATATATTTACCAGAATGCCTAATGTACAATCAATATTCCACCTAGCTCGAGACAGTCGATAGTTAAAGATTCTTTTTTTGTTGGATAAACTCATACCCCCGAACTCAACAATTGTTTCAGATAAACCAAATGCCCCGTCTTTACCAAACACGTATGTCTTTGGTACTTCATTGTTTGATATGGAATATTTCATGCAAGAAAAGAGGGTGAGGGGAAAAGGGTGATAGATAATAATTGAGTATTCCACATCCATTTTCCGCAACGGACATGACTGGCTGCACAAAATCTTGTCGGTCAGGCTGTCGCAGCCAGGCTGCCAAGTACGCGGCCAGTCAAAGAGTAAAACATATTTTCTATAATTTTTTAACAAGATTAATTAGATTTGAGGCAATAAACGCATAAAATAAAATCGTAGAAAATACATTACCCTTCAAAAGTTTACTTCTTTTTTCACATAAAAATATAATAAAATGCAAATACGTAATGCTGCACACATTCTGCATTAAAAGATATCTGATTTAAATAAATTGTTTACATTCTAAATTCCTTTTTTTTTATTTATTTAATCTAATTTTTAGTCCTTCTTTAATTGTTTTAGCATTAAGTGGTAGTTCTTATACTTCCTCATTGTTCTTATCATCTGCCTTGATGCTATCCGAAACGATTACAATTGAGTCTTTGTTATCTAGCAATTGATCGAGTAAGTTCTTGTCAACATCTTTGCGGGCATTTTTTTAATTTAATACTTCCAAATAATTAATAATGTCAAAAGATGTGATTTGAAGCATGCGTTGTATACACATATAATACATGTTGTTAATTAAAAAATGATATCATTGCTATTTTTTATTACATATATGAGATAATTAGCGCATTCGATTTGCAAGCTGAAACCAATGGGTTTGTCACAAAAAATATTATTTTATTTTGCTATCGTTATATGTCGATTTATTTGTTTAGAATGTAATGCATAATTTGCAAAATTTTACGTTAGGGGTTTTACTATTTTTTTATTTACCTCGCGAAATTCAGACGAACGATTCTTCAGTTAGCGTCGATTTTATTTGAGAGGAACAACGCACGCGTGTCTCAATGGACGCTTTGATAATCGACTGCGACTTTGTTAGTTCTCAGAGTCCCTCCATGGCATGATAAGCCAGCAACCAGCGGTTGGCGAGCGATTTTAGAGCGCGGTATCGAATTGTCATCGCAATGAGCGGTGACGCGTGTCGCTGCAGCTTGCCTCGACTGAAACAAACGATCATATCGGCGTAGTCGGCGTATGACAAAACCGGTATTTGCCTTTTCCACATTAAAAAAACATTCGATTTGATAGAAAACAAGCATATTATGAGTGCATTCTAAATATAGCTCGGCCAGTTGATAAAACGGGTATTTGTTGGTCTATTTACGTCGCACAATGTCAGCCGAACGCGGTGGCGTCGCATTCTTCTTGTTTTTGTGAAACAATCGCCGCTGTACGGCAGTCCGTCAATTAATAATAACAATATAAATACGACGCCATTGTCGCCGGTATCGGTATCGACATTCAAAAACGGGGCGGATGCGCGCGAACCGCGCGCCGACTGGCAACACTCGCCACGCGAACTTCGAAATAAACCGTGCCGATTTGCAACGCGGAAAGAAAATCAAAACGTACGACCGTTTGATTTTTTGATTACGACCGACATATGAGCCGGCAAATGAAAAATAGCGATTTATCATTGCTTCAATAAAAATTCACATAACGTATAATGCGCTAATGACGCAAACGAGATTCATTGTTCAACGGCCGAGAGTTGAATCGAATGTCACGTATAAAAAACGCACTTGTTTATAATAAAAACGGCAATATAATCATGAAAAAATGTAAATATACATATGCGGTGAGTCGACATTTACCATGTGCACTTTGCGCGAATTACATTTCGCATAATAATGACGGCCGTTTTATTGGGACAATGTGTAATGGATCCGGATGTATCCCAATTAACCGGATTCCATTGCAGGTATTTACTTAAAAATGACTGCACGATTAGGGCTGTCAATTTTATTATATAATGTAATGTTGAGATTTATTTAATTTACAAATTTTATATTTTATAAGTGCATATGACACTCGGTCGAATGCGAAATCTTAAACTTTTCTGTAATCAATTATCGAATGTTCACTTTAAAAAAAACATTTTGGACCGAATTGTTTTAGCTCGCTAAAATCGACAAATGTAGAGAAAAACAAAAACAAGTAGATCGCCTACGTCCGAAACCGGACAAGGCACCTGCAGAATAATAGGAAGATACGCTCGCTAGCAAAAAAACAACTATATATCGTTATTGAGCAATTAAAGGATTAATTTAAATGTCAGTGGCCAGAACAGCTAAATACATTTTTGGAGCTCTACCTGAACGATTATCGTCGTGCAAAACATTGTTGATTTTGCTAAAAACTAAGTTGCGATGTCTCAGCCTTGCGTTTGTAAAACAATGAAAGGACGACGTTTTGCCAATATTTGAGGAGATAAAAACAGAATCATCGCGGAGCTAAACGTGTTACCAAAAATTGCGTTTCAGAAGTGTTTCGAAGATTGAAAAAAGTGCTAGCACAAGTGCGTGATGTATCTCAAGTAATTTCGATGGGGACTAAATTAATATTGATAAATAAATAAAGATTATTTTGATTATTCCCATGTTGAGTTATTGAAGTTGATTGTTGTCGCGTGTCAGTATCGGACTCATGAATCCATAAATTATACGAAACTATGAGCATCCCAGGCCGTTTTCCTTGCTGATTCGGTGACGGATGTACTACCGGAGGTGCCTGTAGCACCTGATCGGACGGTAAATTAAATACGAATCGGCCCTAACCACGTCCGATTTTTGTTGTTACAATCCGCGCGTTGACAGCTCGGTTCCCGGATTATGGCTGACGACCTAACATGTATTCGAAGAGCTTAGTTAACCTAGAGGACCATCGCAGTTCTGACCTCAGGGTAGAGATGGATGTGCTTGGGAGGTGAATAAAAGAAACCCGGGACCATCAGAGATTGCGTAGTGTCCTCCAGGTGACAAAGACCCGCTTCGGATTAGAAGGGGATTTAAATAATAATAGTATGTGAACGTAATAATTTCGTATAACGTACAAGAAAGATTACATGTAATGTGTGTTAAAGCTATAATAACAAAGCAACAATCATTCCTTAATTTCTACGGTTTTGGTGTCAATTTAATTAAAGCGTACTATTTTACGTAATTTATTTCCTTGCAACTTTACGACATTTATGGAGCTTAAACCTAACTTATGAGATAATTTGTAGGTACAAATGGTCCTGCTTATTGTTCACGATGTTTATGAAAATAAAATGATTGTCAATAAGAAAATCATGTAATTAAACTGTCACACGTCATAAAAACTGCGATATTTGACTGAATATTTTTGTTACAAATCTATTTTAAAGTACGTTTACTGTATTTTCTAAAAACTGTCAAATAAATTATATGCAATCAAGACAAAGGAATCCAATATCTGGAATAGAAGATTTGGGACCGTAATCCATTTTAAATACGTGGATTAGTATCTTTGGGGTTCCCTAAAATATCCAATTAACAGTAAACTGTTTTAAATACAGTAGAGTAGAGTCCTAATATCTGTCGACCCCAAAATTCGCATTACTGTATATTCGTAATATAATAATGATTCTAACAACAATTGTTTATGCAAAGCATTCGAGCCGTTAATTGTCGTTCCTGTTTAATTAAAAAATGTTTTTATTTGTATTAAAATATTTAAAAAAAATGTTATTCCTTTTGTATTAAGTGTACTACACCAATTTATACTATAATATAATTAATAGTAATAATAATTTAACTAAACTATATTTTTTTCAGTACAGCTTCAATTTTCGGTTCAGTTCCGGTTTGAAGCCCTGATTTATATATTCCATATCTTCCAAAAATTCCATTGGTTTTGGACAATACTTCTGTATTATTCGTATGATATAAGTATCTACCATCAAACACAGCCCCGTTAATTCTACCAAAAGATAGTATTCAAGAAACTTTATACACAAACTTTTACTAATGTTTTTTGAACTGACGTGGATTAGAGAATTTACGCTGAATTCTGAAAAAGCATTTTAATATCCTACATTTAATTAGGATAATTAGAAGTGTTTTCTAAGACAAAAATCAAACTAGAGTTAACAATGGCTTGAACGTCCGATATTGATGAATCCTTCATCAATATCTAGACTAATTGGATATTCTAAGAATAAAAATAGTAATTCATGATATGCATTATAATTTGGTCTATATTTTGGATTTTTTAATCATTCAATATGACGCGTAAATGACAAGTGAAAACCGGCGATGTTTCGCCGCGGATTGAGATACGCCGCCAGTAGGTCGTCCGCCGAGTTCTCGCCGCACGTGTCAATGGCACGGTTTCACTCGCACTCGGCACATCGTACCGAATGCGAGCGAGGAAAACACTGCGCCCGTGGCAACAGAAGCGAATATTATCGTTTTTATTTCTTTTCCACAATTGCAGACAACAAAGGACAAGAAAAATCAAAACTTGGGGTCCCGATGGGGTATCTTTGGGAACCAATAAGGAACAATCATTGGGAAGAAATATACACCACCAGCACGGCTAGGCTAAGTAAATAAATTCTATTTAATTATGCCAAATCGCAGTATATGGTCAAAAGTAGCACTCAAAAGTTGCTATAGTCAATCACAACATAAATATATTCAATGATACTGTTATTAATTGATTAAGCCTTTAACAGCTCATGACACGCCGGCGCGACAACTACTTATTCACTCCACGTGCTAGCGACACGTGTAGAAAGCTTTGTTTAACAGTTATTTAGACAGGAATATGTTCATTCAATTCATGGAAACATCTAGAACCTATAGGTTTCGCATTTACATTTGCTATATTGTTGCATTTGCATATAATTCAGTAAATTCCTCAGAGTTGTATTTAACCCATGTTTTAATTGCACGTGACTTTTCTTCTGAACAATAAGATTCCCATTTCATACGTTTCAATTTATATTATTATTTATATTCAATACGCAAATGCAAAATAGCGAGAATCATTTTAAAAATTGTCTAACTTGACTGATATAATATCAAATATAATCTTGAAATTTGTACATTCAATTCTTCTACATTATTCATGCTTTAAAAAAAAACATATTTTTTAACGAAATATTTATTTAATCTGGTTCGATGGAAAACGTACAGTTGGTTAAAGAGTGAGCGAACGTTCAAAATCGATTTACGTTTTAAGTTGTTTGCTTAAAAATCTTTTGAGTCAATACGTCTGACCCACGGAGTGGAAAAGGTTAAAAACTGACCAGTCACATTTGTCGAATAAAAATGTCGCACGTCCACAGATCTGGACAAATTGAAAGAGGACCTAATTGCCGGAGAAGCAAACAACTCTCGACAATAGAAACGATTGCTATACCACTCTAATAATAGTCATATTTATTTATTTATATTTAGGTTAGCAACATTAGATCACGTAGCGGTAGCAATGAAAATGGATGACAAGTTGAAAGGTAGTCGTGGTGCACGTGTACACAATCGCAACCGATTCCGATGCCGAACAGGTAAATATAAACAATATCTGTTGTCGATAAGAAACGAATACGGATGAACAAACAATCGATTATTTTGCATGTCGTAATATACACATGATCTTTAGTTCAAAATATTCATCAAATTTATCGTAATGATCGTTCAAAAGTGGTTTCAGCACAAATAAAGATGTAATATATGATACGAAGATATGGATTGACGCAAATACATTATCGCATAAATATATATATATAATAGTCGAACATTTAATATGATAATCTGTTATAGGAAACATTGTGTTATTGATTAATATTTGATTTACAACGAGTTTTTTTTAGATATTGACCGTCGATGCTTTAATTAGATAATTTATTGCATTTATCACACTGTAACTACATTTGATTTTATCTGTATTTGTTAAGATAAGTTGTTCGTTTTAATGTGTGAAATATAATTGCATTATTATATGTATTGTAGAAGTTTTTACTATTGTAATTTTAGCATATATTTGCACTACGCAGTAAAAACGCTATGTAAACGGTAGCAACACGTTCGCAAGTACATAAGCACACGTTTCTAACAAGTTGCTGTTGCAATTTCAAGCGATTTACAAGATAGGTTTTGAATTGTAAATTTTTGCAATATTTTTATCCGTTTCTAACAATTAAATTAATCATTTAAAAAAAAAATTGCTCAGCAGAATTTAATATTCTTTCAATTACTAGTAAATGATTGTAGATAATGAGAGATAAATTAATTCTTAAGGTCATATTTACATAGGATAATTGTGTTTGTGCAATATTATCGGATTGTATTATACATTTTTCAGATGTTCAAAATATCTGCATCTTATGTACAGTGTCTTAGCAACAAAAACATATCAATGAGAAGTGACATTGACACTACGGACTATGGACATGTGAATATGTATTTATAAACGCGTATCTAAATGGCTAACATTTTAGATAATTTATTTCAATAGTTGTTGAAAATTAGTGTGTGTGATAATTAATAGGATAAATGCAACAGAAATATGATAAACATATTATTAAATATAGCCATAAGATAATTGTTGTAATTGTATTTACATAAAATAGAGTATTTACCTCTCAGTCTATGCACCAAAGATAGCTATTAACAAAATACATAGCAACCACATAAATTATCATTTTTTATTTTATGAAAAAAGATTGCGTATATATAATTTTGATTTTTTTTCGTTGCCATGTGTACTAAAAATTATCTTAATTTAAAATGTAATGCTAAGTAGTAAATAGTGTCAATAATGTCATTTCTAATGGGACCACATATTTATCGCCTCTAAAGTAATATTTAATTGTTTTTAATTAACACTACCTATCACAAAGAGCTAATGATAGATGATGACAAAATAGCCGGAGGCTAATCAATATACATGCTACTACATTTTGGAATTCATAAACGCGCTCGTTCGGATGACCCTCTCGTTTTGGTGTCATCCGAAGATGTTAACGCCGATGGTAATGCCCAGGCGAAGGTCGGAGTCTCTCTGTAGAATAGAATCTCTGCAGACAGGACCCACTCGATTCATATCGTATGGCCGTGGACAATTTACCAATTGAGCTTTCCGCTTCGCGTGCGCAATCTTTAATGGAAAGTCTCAAAGAACTGGAAGTAAGAAATCAAGCAATCCAATGTCCAGATGTCAGTCAGTTCGGTACGAGATGTCTCGGCTGATGAGAGAGATGAAAGTCGTGTAAAAAAATTGGCCAACTGTGAATCATTTTGGCAATGCCGCGCACCTATATTTTTGGATAGTAAATCTTGAAGAATTCTCGCTAAGAGTGTTATTGGCGGTTTGCCTTCTTATTCATTAGACATTGTTTAGACTTTACATTGAAATTGATTTTTTTTTCTGTTTATTCGGCGTTATAGATATCGACTATGTCATAATCCATCTTAGTCATTCACCATACATTGTATATTTGCAACTACCTGTTCTTAGAAAGATATACTCAGGTAGAAAACAACAAACAATACAGTAAAAAATGGGATGTTCCATTAAATTATATCAAATTATATGAATAATAAAATATCAAATGTGTGATATTTTTATTTAAATAAACAAAAAAAAAGAAATATAAATTCATTTTTTTTTCAGTGTAATATGCATTAATTTGTCAAAATATTTATTTTATAGTGAAAGTTTTGTCGTATAGTTGTTATTTTTTTGCAAATGCGAGCGAATATGATGCTGCGTGACAAACAAAAGTTCTTATCACATGAATAACACATCGACACCGAAAAGCACCCTTTATCGATAACTATTTAGGCATGTCTGTAATTTTCTATCATCTGATGAAATTCGAAATCACATAGCACTGGTTTGACGAGTCGTAGTCACAGTACCTGCACTTGGCTGACAGCTGGAGGCTGGACGGAGACACAACACACCAACACCGCGCCGAAAGTTGTTCGCAACTATCGAAACTTGCGCTCTTCGAACGCAACTTTTTAACTCGTTTTTCATCTCTTTCTTTTACACAGTATACTACATCAGTTTATCTCGCTCTGTGATCTTACTATATCGCTAACTGTTTTTGTTGTAGCTGGCCTGCCATCTACGAAATTAACTCAAAATTATTATCCCAGAAACAAACCATTAAACAAATGTAAACGTAAAACGAGACTTATTAAATTAGTTTAAATATAGATGGATATTATATGAAATCAAAAATATTTTCTGTTATACATAAATGAATATTTATTAAAATTGATTAAAAAAATCTTTTATTGAATAGGATATCAGATAAAACCCTATATATTTTTCTTATTTATTTTAACAATGAAAATCTTATTTTATAGATTCGTAAAATAAAATTAATGAGAGTAGAACGATGATTCGACCAAAAATAGTAAGAGTAGAAATTGCTAAATTAATAATTCTCTATTAATCTATATTTTCTTTTTATCTCTATCACAGTGTCTTGATTCATTCCACACGTATTTCAGCGCTTCTTTCATATTTGAAGTATTTCTTGAAAGTTTAGAATCTGTCAACCATTCTGTCTCTATCTGCTGAATGTTGTAAATTTGGACGGAGATGTTGAAAAGAATTAACAAAACAAATGTTAATACCATCTAAACTCGACGATGTGTGAACGATCGTTCACGGCGGCTCGAAACCAACGGGGTCGCCCAAAAGGGGTCTATTTACAATGGAAAATAGACCCCTAGCATTTCAAGTCAAGATATTGATGAATTATTATTTAATATCTTGACTTTTTTAAAATAGTTATTCATGATATGCTTCATAATTTGGTCGATATTACGGATTTTTTTACGAATTCACATCCCGCCCGTGCCAATAGAAACGAATATTGTTGTTTTTATTTTTTTTGTAATTGGGGACAATAAAGCTCAACGATTATTTATTCTTTAGATTATTTTATGTAGGATTTATATTAAAAGAGTTATTCGAAAAAAATCAAAAACTTGCAAGCACACCCCATCGGCAAAACGACAATATTTTCCGAATGTACTAAAATAATTTAATAAAATAAAATAGATCGATTCATTAGAAACATATATTTGTAAATTAAATACAAAATACTAAGATTTGGAATCAATTCATTGATCATTAACAGCAATATTACATTTGGTATAGAATAATAAACATAAAAATAAATTATACATTTATAAATTTCCACGAGCCTTCAAACTTTAATACTTTAATGACAAATCAATAAATACGCAAACGTAATCACAATCTGTGTTGAACATTGACTAGAAGTATATTAAACGAAAATACGTAACTTAATCTATAACTATTAACATTTAGTTCATAGCACCAGCTTGAATACGTACAATAATCTAACGCTAAGTAAATGGACATTTATATAATATTTAATTAATTTATATATATCATAAACCCTTAACGTATAATTAGAGCAATTTTTCATTACACAAAGACACATAGATATAATTATATTACATGGTAAGCTCATTGTATTATAATTATATCAATTAAATGATAAATATACATGATATATTAATAGTATTCATTCCAAGAGTGAAGTATATATAATTATGAAAATGCATATCGTAGATAATTCCAAATATGAACACACTTGAACACGGTTATTCAATTTATTCTAAACCAATATTGCAATCTAGTGAAATTATACTAATGGAACGACAATTGTTGTCACTTTTCTTCAACAGTGGTGCACTTAATTCATCTTTAATCACGCAGTCGATGTCTTCGTCTATCCACATGGTGTCTACGTTGTCTTCGTTTGTCAACACAACTCTGCAAGTTTCATTGTCATTGAACATTCTATCTCTCTCCTTTTGCTTGTAAATATTTTTCAATTTTAACTTATGTCTCTGATTATCGAGGCAGTATTTAGTGCACGGACTATTTGGAGCCGATTGATTGACACACATTTCGATTTTAGGCGATCTGTTACAATTCAGAGCGGGCACACTCTGGAAACATGTAGTGGGTCCAATGGGTATTTTACTATCCAGCGGTGCGAAATCTCCTAACTGAGAATGGGCCAATGTGGCAGTGGAGCCGACCATGTGTTCGATGCATGGACAAGATGTACTCGACGTTCTTATACAATCCGAACATCCATCAGACGATTCCAAAAGCAGAGACCCTGAAGATTTTTTACAAGAGCTCTGCATATCTCCGCGCTGCAACAATAAACAGTAATATATACAAAAAAAATCAATGCATCAAATAATACATGATTTACATACATCTATAGATTGATCCTTAATGCGTATAACATTATCATAATGATGATGCGATCCAGAAGTGTAATTATGATATTCTAACAAATTCCCGGATGCGAATCTGAGTTTTTTCGGCGATTCTAAACTGGAACATCTGAAATCCGTAATACAATTAGTTAACGATCATTCGATTTAGCATGCTGAGAACTTCAGCGTATTCAAATCAGGACCTGACAAGAGAATTTTTCGCTAAATGTTTGTTCTTCAGAGAGCTGCGGGGATGGGGAGGATGAATCGGCTGTCGGCGGGTTGCTCTTGACGGATCTTCGCCTATCAACCAATATGTCAATTGGTCCGTTTTTCCTTTCATCGAAATCATCCCGCGTTCGGTGAACTGATAACCACCTAAGCGGTCTAGCAAAAGCTTGCATTCACTGCTACAATGGATTTTTAAAGCTGAAATGCGATATTAAATTTTCAATAATATTTCGCCTAAGTTGAGATGTACTATTAAAAATATTACGTACGAGATCCGGTAGATTCCATTCGACTTGCGGTGTTGACAGTGTCGCCGAATAAGCAATATCTAGGCATCTTCAATCCAACAACGCCAGCACATACAGTTCCTGATATATTTTTTTAAAATAAATATTAATACAAGTTTTGCACTGTAAATATGTGTTTGTTAAATAGTTTTTTTGGTAATTTTTCGAAGAAAATACATAATAATCTTTAAAAATATCTTACTTGTAGATTTTTTATATCATTAAAGTATAGTATTTTCTGAAAATACTAATAATAAAAGGAATTAATATTAAGGTATTTTCATTTTATATAATATAGCGTTATATTTATATAATATAGCGTTATATAACGTTACAATCCCAAATTTTAATTATATTAGTCTTCTTAAAAACAGGAAGTCGAATAAATACAATAAATGTTATTTATATAAAGGTTCTATAAAGATTTTTAACCCAGCCGTGCCGATGGGGTCTATTGGGGACCCCACGTTTATGATTATTCTCAAATAACTCTCTTAATATGCATCATCACAAACCTACACATCACAAACTTTTTGTATTTGTCTAAAAAAGTCTAAAGAATAAATATTATAAATAATAATTGAGCTTTATTGTCCGCAATTGCGAAAAAAAATAATATTCGCTTCTGTTGCCACGCGCGCAATGTATTTTCTCGCTTGGATCCGGTATGATGTGCTGAGTGTGAGTGAAATGTGCGATTGGCATGTGCAGCTAGAGCTCAGCCTGCGGCGGGACATCACCGAGTGCGCGAGCCATTTATGCGTAATATTGATTGTAAGTGGGTTGTAAGACTCAGATTTACCCCCAGCGACAGAACAGTGATTTAAGTCATGATATATTCGGAAAAAAATATAATAACAATATTTTTCTACATATTAAATCTCCTAAAAGTTTTTTTGATTCATTTATAGGTTTTGACTATTTGAAACATAATCGTAGGGGAGAAAGGGTAATTTGAGAAATAGTATGTGCGCCTTCGAAAAATGTACCGAAACACGTCTAGATACTGTAATAACTTAATTCGTATTTAACTTTAGACGTATAATAAGATGTTGGAAGTAAATAAACGCGCAAAAAAAATAGGTTCTGTAATTTCATATGTATCTGGTGACTTCTACTCAAAATTGAAGACCTCGAGACAATTGTTTCAGCTAGTCAGGATCTTTGTACAATTAAAAATAAAACGTTAAACAATAAGGGGGTTACCGGTGACCTCACAAAAATGATCTATTTAAAAAGCCAACTACAGAATCCAACGTCAAATTTATATATAAAAAAAAATGGATACATATTATATTAAAACATTGAAAACTCGATTACCGAAAACGTCGTTTTTTGTATATTTTCATAGTAACGTAATGACACGTATACCAGGATCGCTTGAGATTAAGTCCGAAAACACAACAGTAAAACGAGTTAATAACGTTCTTAACTGAAGAATGAACTAAAACCCCACAAGATACCATCTATCACCGGATAGATACCATGCACAGCAGGATCAAGGCTCTTCTGGGCCAGAATGGGAAATCGCCGATTTAGAGGAAACGCTATAGGAGGGTTGACTGTATTTAGGAAATCTAAGAAACTTTTTATTTAATATATTATTTGTAATATGGAATATCTATATACTTTTGACATCCTAGTGATTTTTTTAAATTTTGTTATATCTCCGCAAAAAAATTGGTGAATATGAAGGATTTAAACATCTCGATTTAGTTTTTTTATTTTGATAAATAAAAGTACACATCTCTATTTTTAATTTCACTTTTTAAATATAAATGTACTGTAGACCATTAAGATAAGAGTTTTTGTGATAATTCTTGAATGATTAACCGAGGGTCTGACTCACCCCATCCCAAATTATTTTAAATGACATTATTGAGTTTTCCGGATTATCTTGATTTAGGTGCCGCCCTAAAGTTATACTGTGCGATTTAAATTTTTACTGTTACTTGATCATAAATTTCGGTAATAGCTTTTGTGACCTCTCTGCCGATAAAGTTAAGATAAAAAAGCAACATATAACGTCTGACTTGTCCTTCGTCAATTTTAGGGGTAGACATCTTACGTTGCACAATAAAATAAAATTTATTGAGCAGATATAACGTTGAATGAAATGAAAAATATATTATACGTATATTAATATTATTAAAAATCGTGTAGAAATAGTATGTATGTATGATTTAATACCTGAATGTATTCCTATTCGTAACCGTAATTGTTCCAGAGGTCTATGGCGTATACGAAAACGACGTACAGTAGATAAAAGATGCAAAGACATCGAGGCAATTTCAGCAGCGTGTTGATCACCGTTGCGTAATGGAAGACCACTCACCTGCCAATCAAAAATTTACCATGTTTATTTATTAAAAAATAATGATTTTATTTAAGCGAAATGACATAATCGAAACTTCAACAAATTTGAATATCTAACATAAAATTATGTAACACTTCGTGTATCATTATTATTCAGACAAACCCACATCTGACGATGACACATTTTGGAATTGATGAGCCGGCCCACAGTGCCACAATTTAATTCGTACATACGCTTAACCGAAATATTTCATGCTAAAATATCGCAACACTATAATTTTTATTGACATTTTGGACTCACCACCATGTAGGCATCTCCTATTGTTTCCACCTTGTAGACGTCGTAATTCTCAATGATCGAATCGAAACATGTATAAAGATCGTTAAGAAAATCAACAACCTGAAAAGATACAATATTCAATTTGGTGATCTTATTTTCATGAAAAGCGTAGAAAATTAACACTTTATCTAAAGTCCAATCAAATCTATTTATAGATTCTAATTAAGGGTGCGATATATACAACGTGTATACTACACGCGATCACGCAACAATTTTCCATGAGATAACATCGTGTATTTTTATTTTTTCTTTAAATAAATTGAATTATCAAATAAAATTTTGAATCGACCTGAAGTGGTGAACTCTCTGCTGACATAGACGTAAATCCGACAATATCGCTGAAGTATATGGTGACGCAATCGAAACACTCGGGATCCACTTTGTTTCCCCTTTTGAGTTGTTCGGCGACTGGACGAGGCAGCATTTCTAGCAGCAAAGCCTCTAATAAATTATAAAATATTCAATTAAAATCTACAACAATAATATAACTGTATTTCTTTTATTATTTAGTTATACCCGTTTTCTTTTTTTCTTCTTGTAATTGATCGGTTCGTTCGTCGACGAGCACTTCTAAATTATTAGCATATTTTTCCATCATCGCCATCATATTATCGAATATATTCGGTTTCCTAATAAAATATATCAAAGTGCATAAGTACAGAATAAACTTTATCGCACAAATAATAATACGTATACGTACATTCCTTTGCGGAGAGGCCTCAGTTTTCCTCTAATTGATTTGAAATCCGGCCTGTCTTCGGGTAGTTCTGCCCAACATTCTTTCAAGCAGTCACGTACGAAGTCAAAACCACTCTCCAGCGGCTCAAAGGAGGGTCTAAGATGGTTTAGAAAGTATGAAAAAAAAACAATTTTATATCTGTTTGCAGGAAAAAAATGTATACCTTTGGTAGATAATGGAAGGATCAAAGGTTTTTCAACCGGAAAATATCCAGAATAATCTAATATTTTATCCAATTTAATCCAATAATAAAATATTTTGGATCAAATATTTTTTATTATAATACGGTGATTCTGAGATGTGGAGTTTGGCCACATCAATGTAACACACGCTCGCAATGCGAAATATTAATGTTTTTAAATTAATTCTAAAAAAATCTTTAATTCTTTTGCTGTATTTTAAGTAAAAAATCTTGCAAGGAATTTTAGTACTTTTAAGGTATTAAAAAATATGAAGCCTTCAGTTATAAGCGATCATGATTTGTAATGCAATCAATTGGTTCAAATAAATAAATGACGCTAGATATATTAAATTGTACGGTCGAAAAAGGCGTATTTTAAATGATAGAGTTAAATTGAAAAAAAATATTACATTGATATAATGTATTTTCCCTCAGTATAGACAACCTTCTTCTATATATTTAATCAGTTTTTTATGCCATCGGAATAAAATTTACTAGGTTTGAGTGTAAATTATTCTTCGAACCATTTCTCATATCTACAAAAAAATTTTCTGCTATATAATGTCGCATAGATCGAAACAAATGATAATCTTAATAAAATTCTATATCTTATGCCGCGTTAATTTTTTTTTTTTTTAAATAACGTTCTATAGATGTCAACTGATGAATAAAACACAAATCATGTCTTGTAGAACCAAATACTTGAACACAACTGATGGTTAAAAAATATTATTTTTAATATATTAGAAGAGAAGAATAATAGCTAGAACATTATAAAACATTATGCAACCTATCTAGTCTAAGATACTTAAATAATCGGCAAAACCATATATTAACAGAACAGCATCATAAAATATGCACAGCCAAGAAGCCGTTCTTGCTTAAATAGTTTCAAAATTTGGTTATTAGCGTCTCTTAAAGGGTTATACTTTTCAATGACAATTTTATTTAACCTGGTCAGGTGGAAAATGTACAATTGGTTGAAGAATAACCAAACGTTAAAATTCGATTTGTGTTATACGCACTGTTAAACATTCACCCGGAATGATTTGAGGATGTACGATTACATATGGGTTCGGCTATATCAAGAGCATATAAAATGGAGGTAAAAATAAGCTATATTTACAATTGATGATTTTCATCAGATGTTAAAAGAATCACCTAAAAGATCCATTTTTCTGACGACATGTCATTGAGTGATCACTGAATTCTAAATACAGGCCTTCAATTAAATAGTCCACTTTATAAACAATAATTTACAATATGAATGGATTAAGAAAATCTACGAGCAATGATCTCGAAAAA
The DNA here is from genome assembly GCA_022495035.1 of Philopotamus ludificatus. NCBI lineage: Eukaryota > Metazoa > Arthropoda > Insecta > Trichoptera > Philopotamidae > Philopotamus > Philopotamus ludificatus. Next base: position 200,826 of record JAGXCT010037034.1, read on the forward strand.
AAATATAAAACTATGAAGAGAAAAGGCAACTGATTATTAGCTTGCGAAGGACAATTAACCTCAATTTTTTTTGTATACAATGTGGGTGAAATTATTCATATTTGTTATTAATTTTAAATATTTAACCGTGTTTCATTTACGGATAATTCTGTGATGATTATTACCTGAAAAGTGGAATTCGCGGCTCTGGTTTGGCAACTTTAGCTATTATTTCGGCAGGGCTAAAGGGTACATCTCCGTAGGGCCCCTTCCTAGTATGTATCTCGTAAAGCAGCAGTCCGAAAGAGAAGATATCTCCACGTGAAGTGCCTCCACTGGCTCCATCACGTAGCAGCTCTGGGGCTCGATACAACATACCTAACGGGGGTTAGAGATTTTATTTATGATACTGTTATTGGAAATGAGCTTAAAACATTACAATGCTATCGCACGTTTGGGGCAGAGGGATTTATTGGATGATCGAATAGATATTTGAATTAATAGGCCATTAGAGCAAATAGCCAGCAATTAGGTCTATGTACATACAAATATTAACATTTACAAAGATATTATCATATTAGAGATACTATTTTTCTCATAATTGAAAATTTAATTATATTATTAAAAGATTTTTCTTAACGTTAATCCTAGATACGCGTTAATCGCTACCGTTGGATACACCCCAGAATATTAACGACTCATTTGTGCTAATTATTCCAATTAAAAAATACGTATATTTGCTGGTATTTTAATAAAATAAGTTAAAGTTAAGTTAGTTTAATAAAAATATATTCTAGAGACTCTTACTTCACTTTACTAATTATTTTTTCTTCTTAATCTTATATTAATAAGATAATTGATTAAATAAAACAATTATACAATACCTTCCAGTTTTGATTGGATTACAGCGGGCTCTGCTGGAGGCTCTTCCCCCTTTCTGAAGGTCTCCAGCCCAAAATCCGATAATTTGACAACCCATCGAGAGTCGACCAGACAATTCGACGATTGTAATGCACCGTGGTGTCGTAATGGCGATTCGTGAAGAAAAGTCATTCCCTTGAGTGCAAAATAAAATACATGGTTAGTTTTTATTGTGTTTTCTAAAATATAATTCGAGAAAATAATAGTTTATTGTGTCGAAAAATATAATACGGAAAGTTTTAGTACAGCCATCATCATGTGTGTTATAAAAAAACGCGAAACACACGAAAAAGTAACATTTAGATACGAATCTTAAACATATACATACATACTAAATATATATGTAACAGATATTTATACTTAGAACTTATACATATAGTAATATTTTGCATATGATTTCCATGAACTGACATCTTTTTATTTTTTTATGTATTGGAACTTGAAATTGATTTCACGTAATGCTTATTTGACATGCAATGCGAATATTACTAAAAATATAGGAATCTTATGAATGGCCAATATTCGAATTAATATATTTTTATACATACCCTAATGATGTCGCCGATCAATGAAGCGATAAACATATTATCCAGCTTTACGTCCTCGTTATCCAAAATATCCTATTGAAAAATAACATTTTAATATACGCATCAAGCAGCTAATTTTTATTTTAGTATTTTATATACCTTCAAGCTGCCTCTATTGCAATATTCTGTGACTATGCATATATTAGGTGGATCAGTACAAGCGCCTATGAATCCATTTAAATTATCATGCCGGAGATCTCGCATCTGAATTATGCGTTTAAACAATAATTAATAATTGGAAAAATTAAATTTATCTGTTGTTCATATCCGACATACAATTTTTAATTCTTTTTTCATATCGCGTGTGATATCAATGGATTTTTTTCTAACCCTCTTGAGGGCCAATACTCGGCCCCTGTATACACCGACCTCCGTGAATATGGATGAATATCGAAAATCAGCATCTGGATTTGAGCTCAGTGACACTTGACTCGTACGAATAATTGGCTGAATCGACTAAAAATATAATTATATATATTATTAAAGTATTTGTGATTTTTTAACAAAAATGTTTTATATATTTATATAAAGCAGATATGCTTTCATTATTTAAATCTTTTAAAACGTTTGCAAGGTAATTAACTGTTTCCCATTTATCGAGACAATAGGTCTTTTAGCCTTTTTTCTCCGAATACGCCCCTGGCATGACTTAATCAGGGCCGAAGTTTGCGCCAACAGTTTTCGGGTTCCTTTTCCCCACGGGTTTTCAATAAATACGCCCTCCTCGACTAAATTGAAGTTGTTGTGTTTCACAATGGATGCCAAAAAAAAAAAGATTTTTTATAAACAAAATTTATCTCCGAGGAAATTTCCCTAATTTATAAAAATATTATGGCTACCTATATAATTGGAATTTCATTAAAAAAATATTGGCTTTCGCATTAAATATACAATTTAACGAATCGTGCGATTTTATTAATAAAAAAGATTTTTACGTTGACGCATAATATTTTTCACATCGAGGAAAATCGAAAATAATGTCCTACTGTGAGATATTGCAAAAGAATTTTTAATGATAACAAATACAATAACTTTTCTTTAAGTAAATTACACGAACGGAGAAAAACATATTATTTTCGAATTTTAAACGTAACACGGGTAAAATTTATTGCACAGGGAATATATCTAAGGCAAAAGTTTACCATAGTTACATGCAGAGTGCCAAAAAGTGTCTTATATAAAACGGAAAATCCCATTGAGAATTTTCCAATGAAAATGGGGGCACCAAGCACACAGACCGTCAACGACGCGAACAACATCAGCGACCAATCGTCGACCTCCACATGAAAAACGTGTTTAATAAAACCTATTGTTTCTACACGTTTCAAGAAAAGTGTACAGATTCGCAATATACCGCGATAAACATTTTTCGAATTCGCACCGGCCGAAGTTTTAGAGCCGGGGTCAAACGCACATGTTGCCAGAATAAATTTGGCACTTCTTCTTCCAGCCAATTTCCGAATAGTCCGATCACGTCCTTCTTCCGGGTTTGGCCGGATTGGGACGAGCCGGGGAAAGGGGAGTAGAGAGGGTAAGGGCCAACGCATGGTGCTGCGTCGATTTGACCTTAACCTTACGGCTCCAGAGCATTAACCTAAAAGTGCCGTACGTGACTTTGAAACATTCGGGGAACTTTTGGTTCATAAATGAACATTTTCTAGAGTGGAAATTGGAAACGCACCATTGATAGATTGAAAATCTAAGTTTGCCCTATAGCTGGCCATGACATTTTGGGTTCAATGTTCTTATTAATATTAGGGTAACCAAAAATGTATTTTTTTTAAATTTTATTTTATTATTTAAATATAAGATGTCCAACTTTAAATGGGATAAGGACACAGCAAACGTTGGATATTATTTTTTTGAATCAAAATTTATTTGATAAAAAGTCAGATAGCATTAATTAATTTCTTAGATGCAAATAACGATAACGATTTATTATGGGGAAAAAAATAGGTGATATAGAATATTTTAGAATATTAGGATAATATATAATAAATTATTTTGTATTATATTTAAATATTAATATAATACCAACGCTTATTATAGTATATAGTTGTTGTTACCCGATAACTCTCTTTGAGTGGTTGGGGATGACAGTTCATTAAAGCAAAAAAATTACCACGAAATTTGCGCCGCGGTACTTTATTATCATTTAAATTGAATTTATCATTTTTCTTTAGAATAAAATTATTTGAGCAGAATATATCGAATTTTAATTAAAACATAATAACGCAAAATACTTTCATGACTTTTATAAATATTACACCTATAAACTTTATGGAAATATTTTATTTTATTATAAAGATAGCATATTGGAGAAGACAATCTTCTGAAACTTTCACTGTAACGAAATTATAGTTATAATGTACTTTGTTTTGACACTCCAACCGACATAGTGGATAATTCCAACCAACAACCTGACACCGTATTCAAGTTTTACTTGCACGTTTACTTCAATAACAACGTTAACGTAAGTTGTTACTGCTGGAGTGATATTACAACCGATATAATATATTAGAAAAATCTGGCTATTGTTTGAGGAATTAAAATAAAAAAGGAATCGAAACAAATGCGACGGAACGAAAGGGGCTGTGGAATTTAACGGCACGTTAAATTGCAACATTTTCTCCGGCGACCGAAATGTTGTGGTCCAAAAACAATAGTGGTTCTTTTGAAGACCTTAGCCATCGGTATTAAGGGGGGTAAAGAAGGGTTAAAGCGGGTCCATTTATTTAAATCTCTTGCAAGGGCGTGTCCAGTGACACAGTTTTCTGCCATTGTGAATAAATCTTGTCAAAATATAACAATTTTTAGACTCACCCTGGCGATTTTGGCACTGGCCGATGTTGAATTCATCTTATCGTCGTTAATTTTGATTTCTTTAAAATCCAATTTCCACAAAAGGCTGTCCAACTCTTGTTCGTATCGCCAATTTCTGTACAACACCAACGAGGCTATCGCCAAAATGAGCAATACGCCTCCAGCCACTCCCGCGCTAATTTCTCCGGTGTGGCCTAAATTAAAAAGGATATTAAAAACTCAATTTCAATAGATAAAAGATATAAAAAAGGAACTTACTAATACATTTTTCTCCACGAAATCCGCATGCAGGTTCAGATATTGGTGGACCATCGCCGATCCATTTTATTTCACGTATCAGCTTCAGTTCCTGCACATATTGCATTTTTAATATAAAAGATTTATGATTTGTAATCATCAACAAAATTAATATTTACAATGAGCTTCGTTGTATTGCGTAGCAATAACTCATTGCGCGTATCTATTATAAATTAACAAATAATAATTTAATAGTATTTATTTGCGAGGCATGTTTTGTATTTAGATTGGAAAAGTTGTTTTTCTCTGTAAGGGATGTGTCTGGAATGGAAAAAAATGAGCATTCTTGGCATGTGATGTTGAAGGAGGCATGCCCCAGGTGATGAATGAGGAAGGAACCGAAACTAAATTTCGCAGTTCACGGTTGATTAATTTCGCGAAATACCGGCCCGCCCGATAAGCGAATCAATGGCATTTTGCCGCAAACCTTCTCGACTGTGAAATAGATATTCAATTTGAGAGGCGGCTCACATATCTCACGTCATCCAGGAATTTAAATATACTACCGGCACGTGTGTATATATGTATGTTTTCTATCAGCGTCGTTCTGGAAAAATTCATCGACTGCAAAATTGCTAATTTTTTTGATAATAATGGATTTTTTTTTATTTGCGAATAAACCAACAAATGCGTCCAAATTTCTTGATGTTTTGATTTATGGGTACATAAACACATTTAGCCGATATCCGTTTGACTAAATCTCTAAATATAGTAAGTTCTAAATTTATTCTGATCTAACATTGACGTACGGTGATTTGAAATTTACCATAACAGAAAAACGCGTAATATTTATGTATAAAATAAAGAAATATTATCATAATCTATATGGGTGATTAAGTAGTGAGTTCCAAAAACGAATAAGGATTTATTTACATAAATCACAATAGGATGAATTTTATATAGGATAGCTGATTTGTTATATCGTCTATCATCAGATTGGTTTTAGTAATGTTGATCTCGAGTTCCAGTTTATTACATTCATTGCAAACTCTTTTGAGCAGTTCGGCCATTTTTTCTTCTTTGGTAGCTTTGGTAGATAAATCAATTGCCTAAAATTAATCTGTGACAATCTATTTAATTTATCCACCTTAATTACAGACAGCTTATCTCCTAAGCACACTTATCTAACGACACTGAACATTCTTGTAATAGCGAAAAATGACAGTAGAGCTAAATTTTGTATTAGTATTCCAAAAAATATATCATAAAGAAAGATGTTAGAAAATAATAGATTTCTTCAAAATATGTTAAAAGTATTTTTATTTAAGCACCTTCCGAGAGATTAAAATTTAATTAGCTCTATACTCAGGGGCGGTTCGTCAATATACACCCCAAGCAAATTGAGCAAAACTATATTTTTATATCATCATCATCATTTGCCAGCCACAAGGCTCTCATCGCTGAGGGCATGGGCCTTACCAAACTCTCGCATGGTAGTCGAGGCCAAAGGAAAGTTCATCGCGAGTGAGGGCTCCCCTTTCGTGTCTATATTGCGGGGACCCGAGCCGTCTTGGTATGCGGTTTTTTTGTAAAGAGTTTCCCTCTCTTGGCCATTGCTGGCATTGGACGTACATCTTCTAAAATATATTAATATGTATGTGTCTAATGATTATATATTTTGTATATGAAAATATTATTTCAATTTATATAAAGTGTTACGCAGTGCGGTGCGGTGTAGAGTAAGAGCGCTGTCTACTCGTCAGCGTCGTCTTTTGTATGGACGCGGGGCGGTAGCGGGTTGGGGGAGGTACTCATCACTAAGCGCTGTGGTGCGCTGCGACTCATAGCAGTCCCGCTCCGCCTAAGTCACATTTGAAATATGATGTTTTTATAACAAAATAACGTGTTAAATAGGCGATTAAGTATAATTTACATTTTCCCATTAGTCTTTATTGCACTTCAGATTGCAACTATATCGATGGAATCGGTTACGGCAGCTAAAAAACGATTTCCAGGAAAACCACAATTATTCAGTGCTCGAAAATTTTAATACCAGTTAACTCGATTTAACGCAAAGCAGAGTTTGTTGCAAAAACAATTCAGTTATCATTGCAGTCATACAACAGATCTAAAGTAATAATATTTTACTTAGGCGAAGGATACCAGAAATGCAATTTTTCATAAACAAACACCAGATCTGGAGTCACAAGAAAATAAACTCAACAGTGATATTAAAAAAAACGATCGAGTTTTACATGATAATCAAATTTTACATAAGAAATTTGATAAAAAAGTATGCCTAATTATTGTTTATCGCTAAAATTTTTATTTATCCATTAATATTAATTTTATCACATAATGCACGTCAAGCCAGCACGTTTTCCAATCTTTACTGGATTAAAATTTTCGGTATTGTGTAAATCTTCTTCAGAGATTCTTTAATTCTCCAGTGTTGGAAAAACGTCGCCTGTTTAATCAAACCAGGTGCATATATCGTATCAATATTATTTTATATTTTCCACGGGGAAAACAAACAGATTCTTTTATAAATTCATAAGTGAAATCGCATGGGATGTAAATATTTGCAACTGTCGACTCCACCTGTGCACGGTATTAATGGCCATGTGCAGATTAAACGGCACTGTGTGCAAGCCGATCACCGCATCTACGTTAGTTACTTCTGTTAAGGCAAGATTGATGATTATATTTCTGCAAATTTACGGAGCTATGCGAAACAATAATTAATTATCAATTTTAGACTCGAAATTTTACGCCATGAATAGCACATTCTGCATGGACGTCACTGTATCGAGTAGGTATGTTGTACTATGAATAGCTTATTTAAGCCGTGTATTATAATGCCATGAATGAAATATGAAACAACTTAAAAAATCGAAGTTTTACTCACGTTATTGGCCATCGATAGCGTGAGTAACTGCTATTCACTAGATTTAGGTTACAATGTATGCTTGTCAATACACAAAATAAACACGTTGAATTTATTATGAACGAATTATTCAATAACCCCAGAGTAATGAAAAGAAATTTGGGTAAAGTTCTTTTAATATAAACACATTTTTATAAAAAAAAAAACCGAGAAAACATATTTAAGATGAAGAAGACAAATGAATATAAATCCAATGCTTAATTCTCTGATACGGAAATATTTCAAACTAATACGTTAATCTTTTCCACGGTAAATTAACTCTTTACACATCGTTAAATGTGTCCTAATGTGCTTTCGTTTATTTGAATCACTTTAACGACTCGAAAAAACAAATACAAAACACGTAATTAGATCATATGATACACAGACAGCGTTCGAAAAATAATTTACGAATAGCTTAATGGGTAAATCAATTTTTATTTGACGCAATCAGCAACGTTTGGCGCTCAAGATATTACAAATCGATTGGTCATAATAATATCATTTACATATTTAAATAAATAAAATTTCGCACCGTTGAAATACCATTAAAAATGGCGTGGAAATTTATTAAAGTACAATTTCCATAAAACACACTTTTTAATGTTCCGAGGGCCGTAGAGAGTGTAATTACGTAAGAAATTAGTTTTATATTTAATTTTTAATATAAATTTTAACGCACACTTACTTGAAATTTATCTATGCAGTCAAATATTATTTTATTATTTCGTAATTTATCAGAACCGAATAGTCAATTATTGTTATCAATTATCACTAATTATCAGAATTTAACGTACAAATGAAATAATGTAATCAGTAAAGTGTACCAACCGGCAGAGCACTGTCGTTGTGCTGCTTCCGCATGAGTGTTCCCATTGGATATAGACCGAACGCTCCGGGAACTTTGGGATCTTCGAGTAGACCAATTAGCGTGTAATTGCCTTCGGCATCGCCATTTGCATCCATATACGCCATGTAGCTAAAACATAAAAATAATGATATAAATCAGCGAGAATTGATTAAAAAAAGCGTTTCAACAATTAGCGAACTCAATAAACGATCTATATTTAGGTAAATATATTAATATGTACAGTAAACCACTATATTCGTTAATCTCTACCTATCTTATCATGAGTATTTTTTTTTGTTCGCCAATCCTATTAACTTCGACAAGTTTTAGTTATGGAAATTAATGATACAGGCCTGTTATGGAAAAATGTCTAGAAAAACATACGAAGAAAACGCATTACTTAGCATCTCTTTTTTATTGGTTTGTGTTTAACACGAGTTTTTAAGAACAATAATATTAACAGTAAAGCTTAGATTGCAAAAAAAAATATATATTTCAGATTCAAGCGTTTGCCCCAATAGTATTTATTCTTTTGTGTAATTTCATCATTTGTCTTTGTAAGTTTTCTTGTTGTTAAAAGTAAATAGACTTTTTTCCGGCCAGTATTGGTCGACAAAACGAAATCTATCCTTCTTAATCAAAGTTACCTGATATATTAATTGGATATGACTCTCCCTCTTAGCAACAATCCCCTTTCTTCCCTTCGATTACTATCATTGCATATACCTACTACTAAGTACAATAAAAGAAAAGTTTTGACATGATTTTCATTCATTTATATAATATTTTTGGTGAAATAAACGAAGGATTAATTGAATTGGCTATTCCTTATAAGAAAAACTATTCTTTATTTGTTAAATTCATTATTCAGTGTCGGGATTATTGATAAATAAGTAAGCTTTACTATATGATTTAATAATAGTTATTTCCACATTGTAAAATGTGAATTAATTAGCTTTAGAAAGCTAAAATATGTACGTAATTTTACGATATAATCTCGTTGTTTTTTTAAACGGAATACGAGGAAAAGCGTAAAAAGCTTACGTATTTCTCGATAATACATTGAAAGCTTAGCCGCTAGAGGCTCAGTATCTTAACTTTTTCCATTAGACGAGCATCTTCGATAAAGGATGAATTTTTAATGAAAGAATATAAAAGCTCATTGACTCATTGCTTGCTCGCAAAGGGTGTTGAAAAACAAGAAGATAAATTATTTTTTAAGATTTGGAAGCATATGATTTTTCAAAAGATCCGTATAGAGTTTAAAGAGCGATCTCGGGGACAAAACGAGTAGGTTATTCGTGCTTTAGGCCAAAAATATTTAGCTGTCGGATTAGATCTTTAAGACGACGACGGACTGGTTAAAACAAAATAACAAAGTTAGCATGAAATAATTTTAGACACGATTTATTAAATTTTTACGAGCACGATTCGAGTGACTTTATTAGATGTGTCAAAAGCATTCACCCCATAGCGCTGTGATAGTGTGTGTTCTTGATGGAGTTGACAATGTATGTTCCATTTCGGGGATTCTCCCCTTCCCGCAGGGCATTAAGCAGTGCTCCTGCATACAGATGAATGGCATCATACAAAAAAGCAGCCTCCGGTCTTATCTACAAATCAAACGAACAAAATTAATTTTAAAAAATGTACACAAACTCATAATTTGAAATTAAACAAAAACAAAATAGACGTACCATCTTCATTCCGCCGATGAACGTGAGAGCATTGCGATAATTAAACGGCGGAAGCTCCATGTACTTATTGACCTGAATGGAAAAGTTATGAAAGCCCCTAGACGCCGAAGGAACTACACCCAGAAAACTGCGGAATGCTCGAGCCACCTGTTCGTCGAGGACCATCTGCTTGTCCCTCAGCAAACCCTTGAGATACTTGTCCGGGTACATCTCGTCGTATTGCTCGATGTCGACACCCAACACCCAGTATTCCCCTGGAACGGTGAACAGCTCGGTATAATAAATTAATCTAGCCCTAAATTAATGAGTGCTAATTAATTGACGACGGTACCGTTATCGAAGAGTTTCAGCTCATCCATTGCTACCAGCAGACCGATGTGGTCGTAGTGGTTACCCAAGGCGACATAAACTGTAACAATGTTAGCTCGTTAAGTACACATTACATTGTTCAACAATAATATCTTCAAGAAACAGCCCGGGTCGTAAATCACGTCCGCAACAGATACAGAATGTTTGTTTTAGATATACGTACAAAAAACATATTTTTTTGTAAATAAATCATTTGTACAATATTTTAAAAGAATATATGGAATTTCTATTTATTAATATTAATATACGACCACAGAATGATTTATTATATTTTAATTTGAATAATCACTCTGTGTGTAACAGAACTATGTGACAGAAGGGTCGAGTAAATTTAATATCCTTTATTTGACATAATGCCCAAATTTGATATTTAATGAAATTTGAACTCTGAATATAAATTGCATTTACCCTAGAGGAGTAAAACGAGCGAGAGTTGATTACTGACGCATTTTCTTCAGATCGTTAAGAAAATATTTGATATTTGATAGAAGGGCGTAAACTCGAATACAGTTCTAAAGATTATTTCGTAATTAATTTAATTTTATTTGCTAAAAAAACTTGGTTTTCGTATATTTTTTTATCTATAATAATATTTTTATTTAAATATAGTGAGGCGTGTTATTGAGGCGTTGAACCCTAAAATTGAGTTAAACGTCACTATTAGACCCTCAGAGCGAAGGGGGTCGCAATATTTTCTTGAATAAATTCTTCATCGGGATGTTCAAAGAATAGTGCTGGAGTAGCTGAATATAAATTTTAGACCTTAAATTTACATACGTTTAATATAAAATCTGCAATAAACCTTCGCCCAAAGTAAAATAAATTGCATAAAATAGCTTAAATCTTTCACAACGAATTTTATTTAACAATGAAAAGCTTTGTGTTTATTTACTAATGGAAATTACTGGAGAGGGATTAAACTAGTGAAATGTGTTTTAATCCTGTTACAAAGGTTTATTGCGTGGGTCAAGTCTAAAAGTGTTTTACACCATTTTGTGATAAAATAATATGAAGATACTAAAGCGGACATGGCAGTCAAATTTTCTCTTTGTCTATGTGCGTATTGCGACACGTACACCCACATACATTCGAGCATTTAGGGCACGTGACTGCAGGGGTGAGTGGCGAAACCTTGTAAACACTTACATTCTACATTTCTACTAAACTCGCTCTGATGAGATTATCGTGTTTGCTCTGCGGGACGTTGAAAGGGTGCGAATGTATTACTGGTCTTTAAATTCGCAAAAATTATTTCTATCTCAGATTTTGCATTTCGGTGCCAAAAAATAATCCATTGTTCGTAGATGTCCGTGTACACAAAATTTCATTTTACAACAGGCTATTCAAAAATTGTGATTTATACGTACAAGTGCAATATCGAGAGGATCTGTTGCGACCCTCGCTTCATCCCCATAAATAATAATTTCAGTGTAACTAAACTATATGGTAGTAATAAAAATCATCAAAATATAGCCGTGTAATGCGAAAACTTTTATACTACATCACACATAAATGTGTATTATGTTGAACGGAATTGTGAAAAATGCATCTAATATTAATATATTATTTATTAGAAATTTTCTTTCGTTGTATAACATAATTTCAAATATTTTAATATAAAATAATATATAGAAAAGATAATCGATACATAAATTATTTGAACAAGACGAAAAAAGATTAATGCTTTTCGTATGAGCGTATTTTCCACTAGGTAAATCGGATTTGCAACGCGGTACACGTTCCCTGCAATCAGTTCACACAGGAATGCTTTTCAAAGAGATTTATCATAAACATGTCCAGCTTTTTTTTAACATTTTATACATTGTTAACGAAATTGCGATGAAATTGAGAATTTAAATTGTCATGAAATATTTTTTATTACAATGTATAAAAATAAAATCTAATTTAACGCTTGCCTTGTCAGTGAGATCAGAAATTATTAAGGGACTACATGCTGCTATTTCGGAAAAATAAAAGCCTCGAGGATTCATACTCTTTTGTTTCCTGGAGGAAAAAAAACGTTACTCGGTAACCCAATTCTTGAATGAGAAAAATGCAAGCTGAAGCTCGCTCTTAGGTTTGATCATCAAGGCAGATGAGTCTCAGTATGGCATATTACGTTGAGATATTTCAAGCGGCAACGTTGCTAACAAAAGAATAGTGAGAGAGGAAGAGATTTTATAAAATATTTTTATAAGGTATGGATGGCCCTCGGACTGTTTTGCTATTTCTATAACTTCGCATAAAATATGTTTTCGGGCCGGATGAAACTTTACGCTATCCGTGTCATGCTTTAAACGGAGGCCGGAAGTTACATACGTAAGTACATCTAAACTAGTGCTCAAGTTAAATACATGGTTTTAGCATTGCATATTTAATATACATTCATTTTAATTTTTCATTTTCCATAAAATTTTATTGATAATAATTTGATTCAATTATATACGCCATATTATATATACAATAGAATTGTATAAGAAACGTTTTCTCATTAAATCTCTCCCCAAGTTATTTTCCCATCTTATCATTTAGACGCCACGCTAAACTCCTTAAAGAATTTAAAATATTTTATTCTCCGTGCCGTAAAATCATGGCAATTTGTTAAAAAAAACTTTTATGATTACCCTGAATTTCCATTCTAGTATTCAGTCGTTCGCGATAATGACCACCGGTCTCGTTCTAGGTTTTCACGTTGGAATTTAATCTTCAGCACTGACGCTTTGCAAATAAAGTTTAATACCATTGAGAATTGTGTCAAGATAATTGAATTGTATGCATTTATTTTATTTCGTTTAAAGATATTTTTTTATAAGTGAAAATTCTCGATACGTGATATATGAACATCTATTCACTCTTTGTATTGAGGAAAAGTATGTATTGTATTCCGCAAATAGGCAATAAAAGCAGATGGACCATAGAAACATCGGCATGTGAAACTATTACCGAAGGACTCAACCCCTAATACCGTGCGCTCGATTTCTTCGAGGAGCTTTACTAAATATCGCCATAATAACAATAAGTTTGCAAGTGTATTTATAGTTAATGATATATTTTTTGATATTGGCATCACGTTTCGATAAATTTATCTAGAGAAAAGTTTGAGATTAGTAGACCGGCGTGTCATAGAATTATTTGGAGAGCAAGATATTAAACGAAAAAATATATCGTATAATATCTGTAAATACATAGAGCCATCATATTGTAGCTTGTATTTTATTTCATCGTAAATGATAATAGAGTAAGCAATATCATTATTCACTACTTTTGAAACTTTCGAAAATCTTTGAGGATCAAGTTTTTGCTCCTCCAGGCTTAACCATTCTGGATCATATTTAACCCTTTGCACTCCAAATGTTTTTTCAAAAAGTTTGTACCAGCTCCAAGCAATTTTTAGAGAATTTTCTCAAATAAAAGATAATTTTGTAAAAAAAGTGGGTAAATAGGGTTTTTTTTAAAAAAAGACGATTTCTTTTATTGTTAAGATGTTTATTTATTAAATCAAATTAAAAATAAAATATAGTGTGATATATTTTAAAACGCACGTATCGCAAAAAAATGTTGTTCTTCTTCTTTTTTCAGGTGTATTGCGATCAGAACATACCAAACAGTCTTTGCATTTTGTGGCATCATATATGAAATGGGGAGCACCATCCGATCTCTGTTCCTGATCACTAGTTGATGCACACGCTGGTTTGAATTTCTCGACACGAAAATTTTCAAATAACTCCATCAACAATCACTGTCGAAATTTCTTATGGCTTAGGGGTTTTCTACCTTATTTTTTCTTGCATTCGGTATATAATATATAAAAATTTACAATGGATGTTTCCATCCCCCAAAAAAATAATTTCCTCCACCATTTCATAGTTTTTCTCATAAAACAATACGACGTCGCATATTGGTCAGCCGTATCTACCCCACCCATATTTTTTATGTAATTGGCTAATTGTGAGCTTTCCTAATAAGTTCAGGTTGGGTAGTAGGTTGAAATCTTCTGACTCTCCTTCTCACTGATTGGGATGATGATGTATACTTCGTACTTAGTATTGTTACAATACGTTTATCTCTCCAAGCTAATACCAACGTATCTTTTTTTCTAAATGCAATTTTTCTTCCAACTGCTAATTTCGGTTTTTTTTATTTTGGAATCTGACCCAATGAAATGTTTTTTCTTTGAATGCTCAGTCGTTCCTAATATCTCATCCGTTTCTCATGTAACCTAACCTAACCTAACCTAACCTAACCTAACCTAACCTAACCTAACCTAACATAACCTAACCTAACCTAACGTAACCTAACCTAACATCATTGCTTTCAAATGCATTGACAGTGGAGATCTTCCTAGCTCGAGACATTTTCTGGGCTATAAATATAAAAATTAACCTATTTACAAGTATATATAATTATCTATAAGCACACAGGAGAGGAGACGAGAGAAAAACAACTAATCCTTGTATATAGATTTTAACTAACCTCTTAAATATGATCCAAAGAATATTTGAAGTGTTGGTTATATAGATCAAATTATCGTAATATGCATGTTGATGTTAAAAAAATATTTTGAATTAAAAGAGATTACGGTCGTTTTTTGATAAAATATTTATAACGTAATTTATCACTTTTTGACACATTTCTGTTTTTTTTTTCAGTTACAATTATATTTCGATGACGAAACAGTCTCATCCATTGTATTTTATTGTATGTGCCAAATGAAACAATTGTGGGATAAAAACTTATTTTTTTTTAACGCTTTGTGTGAAAAAATTCAATTTTTTTAAAAATTATTTTATATAATCAAGTTACTTACTTCTTGTATCTTGATGAGTGTCGCGAACAATTTCCCTGAATGGATTGAAGCTGTAGCCGTGGTGGTAGGGCTCCTTCCATGAGCGCGACTGTCGCACGTGCACTCCAGCAGCACGTACCTCGTGGGAAACACGTGCAGCTACCTTCGAGAATGCCTCATCAAGACTGTCCAAATACAGAAACGTCACCTGCAAAGGAATTGACATATTAATTTTATTATTCTGTCACATTACATATTATAAAAGGCATTCTTTAATTCGTTATCAAAATCTTTTTGTTTCAAATTTAAATCTTACTGTTAGCGAAAGTTTAATTAATAAAACGGTGCTGAATCTAAGAATAAATTAAAACACTTTGCATAAAAGGTTTAATTCAATAAAATCGACGTAAATTTTTAATCACTCAAGGTTCATTGATAATTCTGATGCCTCTTGAAATTTCGTATTCACTTAAAATTACAATTTGAACAAGTTCTGAAAGGAATTTCCCTTTACAAGGGAAAAGTTCATTTCAATTATTATTATTCAAGGCTTGCTCTCAATTGAATACGCATTTAAATTGAAAGTGCTTATATTATACATACACTCAATGTTACATATACATATGTGAGTATACATATATTATTATCCTACGTTAACGCAATAATATGATATAAAAATACGTATATTCAATGTTGTTTTTTTATTATAATTTAATTTATAAAAGCCAAACCTGTGTCCAATTGAAATATCTAAGTACGGCTGCGACAGATTTGGAAATTTGGGTATCAGGTGGTCTGCTCCTCGCAAATGTTGGAAACTTTTTTTTATCTGAGGTTTCATAGTCTGTGCAAAACTAAAAACAATAACGATAATAATTAATATAATAAAATATGTATTTAAATAAAGCAATTAGTTGAATATCCATTTAAAATGCCTTCGAAATACCTAATGGCACACTAGTTTGCATAAGGTATTTCTATTAGAGTTGACCTGAAAACTGAGAAAATCAGCAAATGACCGGTGGAATATATACGGCACTCAAGGGAGATGCAGTTGGACCGTGTTCAGGCCAGAATTTGCATTTATATAACGAAATCGCTCGATGATCGGTAGGAGATCATGGACGGAATAATTTTAAAAAATCTGTTAAAAAAGGATCAGTATTTGTCGAAAAAATACATTATGCTATCAATATGTAAATAAAATTTATGCTAAGAAAATTAATAGGCATTATGCCCTAATTTAGGCATTAATTAATTTAATTGTGGTTACATAGAACGCGGGAAGATAACCGTGTGTTTTGTTGAAAAGCTGTAATAATTGATAGGTTTAATCGCTCACGAAGTTGCGATTTCACGATAACGCCCATGATTAAAACTGAAAGTTCCGGGCTTCGAGAGCCGGATAACGGCAAAAAGTTGGCTCTCTTGCCCTGGGTGGCGATTACGATTTAATTTTGTGGGGGACAGAGCTTTATCATCCGTTTGGAGGGAGTCTTAAAACTGAGTTTTTTTTATCTTCACCGGAAGAGACCACCGGTTAGTTCCGGAGAAATAAATTTAATTTATTAGTAGCTCCTCTGTTCTGCTTTAACAATGTGAGCGCAATCCCACTATGCCTAATATCACTATAACAAAATCCTACGATGGTGATATTATCGTAAATTTATCAC
The DNA here is from genome assembly GCA_022495035.1 of Philopotamus ludificatus. Classification (NCBI taxonomy): domain Eukaryota; kingdom Metazoa; phylum Arthropoda; class Insecta; order Trichoptera; family Philopotamidae; genus Philopotamus; species Philopotamus ludificatus. The sequence goes on from JAGXCT010037034.1 coordinate 217,674, forward strand.
TCCTTTATTGTTTAGAAAAATAGAGATTTGTATGTATTATACATAAAATTTTATTAGTATAAGAGGCGGCTTATTTAGAGTGGTCTATTATGTAGATATAAACATTAATCCTTAACAATGATGTTGTCTGAGCTCTCTTTAGATGTAACATTAGTAATTTAAATGTGAATCTGAATATTGTTCATAGAATAGAGAGTTAGTCCCTTATTAAGATTACGTACAACATCTGCTCCAAAATGAGATACTGGCTTGATATTCTTCTCCTTGAGCTATATCGATCACGTAAGTTTCTTTTGCATAGACCGAGCCCTTATTATGATAAAAGTATATTAAATATTTATAAAGAATACGGCACTTGCGTCCATTACGATGAAGTTCGAAAGCAAAAATCCATTACATGCGATATTGTCTTGCTAAATTTAAAACATACACACGGCGTAGTCATGAATTATTATTAAAATATGCAAAAAGGTTGGATGATAAGAATCATCCGAGATAAGGGTCCGTTTCGTTGTACAGCTTTTTAAGGGTCAAGCCAGACTACCCTGCATGTCTCGAGATTACACCGCGGCACGCGACACGTTCGACTTGGAGTTCGCTAAAAATGTATTAAAAAAATTGCCGACACGTTTGGCAAAGATTACTATAATACACAAGAAAATTTCGGCGGCTTAGAATTTTTATTTCCTTGCGCGAATTGCTCGTTAAGGCATTTTGCGTGCGGTGAATTGAGGCATCAGGATCGGTTACGTCACATCCCTTCAATATTCGCGTGTCACCTTATTATAATAAATAAAAAATATACTATACATACGAGAGTTGCTTTGTGTGAATGCGATTTTTATTTAAATTAATGTCGACTCTTGCTCACATTCGCTAAATAAATAGCGTTGCGCAAAAAAAACCATTTAATATTCGCTGAAAATCGTGACGTTGATATACATCAGGCCTGTTTATTAAAACGAATTTATTTTATACAGAATTGCTAATTTTCAGCTAGGGTCATACAGGGTTCATTGGTCAAATATAACAGATTTGTTTTTCTTGGAATGCCATCAACCAATCCGTGGATAGATACGTTTCTACGTGTGTGAATAAAAGTCAAAATAAATTTATGTTCTTACGTAGCTGATCATGGGTAAATTGAATGCTGCCGCCATTCTACCCTCGTGGACGCAACTTTCTTGCGGTCCGATGTAAGCAGCGACCTGTCTTGCCCACAATGCGGCCGTCTTTGCGATGGATGTTACTTCTTCGCCGAAAGTTTCCGCCACTGTAAAGTTTAGCGAATGACCCAGTTGACCAAGAGGACCAGAATTAATTTCGGCGACTGCCAGAGATATTGCACCTGAAAAGTACAGAAAACTAAATTAAAAAGTCATCATGAGTATGCAGACATGCATCGAAGTATCGTTTCCATTCTGAATGGAATTCGATTGACATAGATCCGCCAGCCTACTTCATATTTCATTGCACATGCATGTATTTCCATATCTACATTTGACGTGTGATTTCCGTTCTAGATTCAATTTCAGTTTCAGTCGCACCATATGTCCGACTGGAGTAGGGAAAATGATGATCGACGAAGTTTATATAAATCTGATATTAAAATATGAAAGGATCATCGTTATTCAGTCAGAGGGATTTACGAAAGGAAACAGGAAATTATTACATTATATATATTCAATAACATTCGATAAAACTTTAGAAGTACAGCGAATAGACGTATTTTAATATTAAAAGATTGTATAAGTAAATATGTACGTTGTCATGTATAGAATAATTTTATTAGTAATAGAACAAATTTACGCATTATCATATAAGATGAATAAATCAGAGTGTCTGAATCAGAACTAATGTAAAAATGAACATAAAACAGGTTATCTATATTTATTGAAGTGGAAAGAGCAATTCAAATGTTAAAATAATCGTAATATATACTGATTGACGGATATACATTTATAGATCAACATTAAAATAATAAATCTTCAAAATAACATATAATATAATATCTTTTTAAAAATGTATTTTTTCAGATCTCCGTCGATATGAAAATCTGAACGAGAAAAAGATAAAATTTATGATAAACTATTACCACAGTATGTTGTTACGAAATTTTCAGCGTTTCCTTTTTTCAATCTGCCGCATGCTAGTAAAACTCGATTTACATCCACTTTTTCGTTCAGAGGGCGTTAGGGAAAAAAATATCGAAAACATTTTCTAAGATTTTGTTTTGAACTTGAAAGCATCAACGCCACAATATCTGTCCCCAATGGCTCTTTTGCGGCCCTCAATACTTGTTACGCAGGCCGGAAAATGTTTTTCATGTCTAGCATTAACCCTTTTCCCGAGTAAAATGAAACTATTTTATTTCAACTAAATCTAACATACTATACCTGATATCGTAAGTCCAGGTCTCGTATATTCTAAATCTCCCGGTCGCCTCTGTGAGCCAGTCAAATATCCGAGAATGAACTCTTCTGATAGAACCGATGCCATAAGTAGTGCACATGTAAAAATGCATACCTGTTGAAAAAAAAATCAATCTCAATATTGCAATATGACGTATATTTTACTTCTTTCGCGTTTTATTTTATTACACCTCGTTCAACGTAAGACTCAAAGACATGATACTGTATCGCATAGCGCAATATAGACAAGCCTCGCGAAAATCACCTGAAATAGCAAAACATTCGAGCAGCGCAGCTCTCAAGGCATATTGGATATTGTATCTTTTCTGTTACAGATAATAACGGTAAATAAACTTTTTATTATGAGAGAGAAACTAGCGAACGCAATCAATGTGAAAGGTGGAGTTCAAGAGTCGGCGGCGCTTTGTCATCGAAGACATTTTCAGCCAATTTGCTACTCCGAAGGTTTTTATCGGTTTTCTATTTGAAACCAGTAAATGTCACAGTGGACCTGAAATATTTTATGACTCCATAAATTATGTGAAATTCTATGTATTTTTTTCTACGTATCGCAACGCGTTTCAGTGATTTCACAACGGACCAAGGATCTCGTTAAAGCTCTTCCGCTGTAAAATAAATTCCGGTAAAACCGACGATTCTAGCGAAACCCTTCCGTCACTTTGAAAGCATGAGCAAAAGCTTTTAAAGATCAATTATTTTCAAATGCCTTCAATGTAAATTAAAAAATCAATAAAACTAATATATAAACAGGTTTGTTGTAAAGTAGCAGTATTTAAAACAAGCTAGTTTTATAATGCAATAAAAATATTTTAACACTATTTTAATGCCCCAGTCTTCGTATTCCTACAGCCTCTAGACATGCTCCCTACGACTTCTTCCTATTCTTGAGGATGGAAAAACTCCAAAGACGGTAATTTGCCACAATTGAGAAAACAAAGACAGAATCCCCTAGGGAGCTAAACGCTACACCGGAAATTGCATTCAAAAGAAAAATTACTAAATTACGAATATTGAAAAACACGCTGGAACAAGAGTATTATATCTGATGACAGCTATTAATAAATAAATATTAATATTTTTGAGAACAATAAAAATTACGCCATTATAACAACCTTCTTAAATTCCAATTCAGACGAGTGTCTTGAATATATAGATGATCTCAGTTTTATTTCAGTTGATTAAGCCCAATCGAAAGCGTTAATTGAATTTAAATCAATTAAGATGAAAGCTTCTACATAAATTAGAATTTGGCAATCTAGAGTTATATAACTAAAATAATTCGAATAGAAACCATTTATTTTAATTGATAATAAAAATAGATTCTATATGACAACAAAAAATATTTTTCACAAAGATTAAATAAAAAGAAATTACTCCAGAATTAAAAATATCTCCTTACTAAACAATCACAGCTGTAAATTATTGTGAAATCAAAATTTACCCAATCCAAAAGGACTAACGATAATAAACAACAATGGTCAACCACACGTCGCATCACTGACACTTCAGAAGTTGAGCTATGAATGATATGGTTTATTAAGGACTGCCTCATCCACTACGCTTATCAAACATTCCCACAATTAAAAAAGCAAGATCATTAACGAAGCAATTTTTAGAAACTTACTCCATTATTTTATAAATAAATTTTAATATCTAATTTCCTTTAGTAAAGATAATAATTGATTCATATTTCATTATTTGCTGAAAATGCAGGACGAAATTGTATTTCAAATTATATATAAATTATTGAACACATTCGTTTACATATCATATTTGAAAATCTATATTCGAGCTGAAATTCGGATATATCAAATATTACAACAGACGAAACAATAAATCACAAATTTCAATTCGACTCGCTGCAAATGGATATGTATATTATGAATGGTATTTTGAAGAGTTAAATCCGTACTGCGCCGTTAAATATTGTTCTAGAATTATTTCGCTCTAGAGAAAATCCAATTAATTCATGTCCCAATGCTACATTTTGATCGTATTTACATATTCTCACTAGACTCTATTCGTTTTCGTCTACATCGGCAACTCAGTCAACAACTCGACTTGCTCGTTCAATCGAACAATGGAGTTGCTTATCTTGCTTTCTTAATGTTTTTGCGTAGCTAAGTTTCTGTCTCTATATTACAAGAACGGAAAATTTTATATCATATAGATTCTTTATATCCGTCATTACAGCTCCGACCCAGAATGCTTTCTATTTATTGTGCAGTGGCTGGGAACAGTGGAGATCAAGGACGACCATTAACGAGGCAGCTAAGGAAATCGAACCGGAATATTTGGGCACAAAATAAAAATAAATTAGAATAGTCCCGTCTACCCGTATCCCATATGCGACCACAAAAACAAAATATTTGCGTATAGAATTACAGAAAATTATATAACCACATTTTTATGAGAAATATATATCATAATAAGTTTTTTTTAATTTAATAATATGCTGTTTATTATATTACTAGTGATGAAATATTAGAATTTAAATCAAATTTTCCTTCACCCGAGTATTCCGATAACCAATTATTCCGATAAAAAAATCACACTGTTCCCCCGAGATATCTCCTTTGATCCGACATTGATGTATTATATTCTCTACGTAATTTACATCCACATTTACCAGCATGAACGTACTTTTGATTAATGTGTAAACAAGTATATTATCATCAACTAGAGGAAGTCACAAACAGAGCATGGAGAAGTAGGTTCCATTGTTAGTACTCCACGCCGGTGACAGAATGTACCTACGAACTTCCTAGAAAGCGCTTTCTGTCACCAACCTCATGCATACATGTCGGAATTTCACTCTGATTGTTTACTGTTTCAGCATGCGTTTCATAATTCTTCATCTGAATACTTTAAATCAAGCTTAAATATCTGACATTTAACAAAGTGTCTATATAAATTCAAAATATTACGAACTTATTTTCATTTAATGTAATGTAATTATACTAGAAATTAGTAAACATTCCCCAGAGATATTATGAGAGATGATCATGGGTCTAAATTAAACGGAAGTATACGAGATGTAAATAATTTCGAACAGTAAAAAATAATATATACAATTTTGTTTAATATTTTTTTCAATTCGAGTCGTCCATTAATCTAACGATTTATTTAAAAATCAAAAGCTTATGTAAAAAAGTAAATTTCGTATTTTTTTTATAAATAAAATTAATTCAAAACCTGTATGACATTGGATTATCATAGTTTGATTGTATGTAAATTTTGATATCTTTATGGGAATTGTACTTGGAATATATGTATCTATATTAAATTATTTACTAGGCAAATAAGTTATGATTATACTAAATTGCAAAAAATATTATTAATATGAGTTGATATAATAAATTACACTGTAAAATATCCCAGAACAAATATGAAGTTTATTAGCCGTCATGAAATTATCCATGAAGCTAAAAAGCAGAATGCTATTGTACATATTTTCTTGTTGTTATTTTAGAACGTATAAATAACTGAATTTAATCTAGTTTTATAAATAGATAATGTTTTTTTACTTAACTAAAATTATCGCAGTATTACATTACATATAATACATCCAAAAAGCTATTCATCCATAGAAATAATTAATATTTTTTATGATGCGGCAATTGCTAGCCAATCTAGGTTATCTATACAATCGTAAAATTATTGCAATTTTTATTGTGGCATAAAATTGTGTCCTTTTGCGTCTATGAAAACCGGGACTTGAAAAAGCCCAAAATTTAAAATACATATACATAAAATGTATTGTTTCGGGGAATCGTGTTCAACAAATGATTCGTGTAAACATTTAGTATTTGTTCTATTTAGTGGACCGTGTTATTTCAAAACCGTGTAAAAAAGTAGAGTGTACTATAAAAAATGGGATTTGATGAATCTATTGCACTTATTGGGTTGTTCGGAGAGTCATTTCGTTTTTTCCCAACAGAGGACTTGTATTTTTTTACAGCCAACTTCACACTTAAGCCGCCTAATCATTATATATTTTGATAGCTAATATAGCAAGGCTTGCTTGTGAAAAAGATCGATTGATTCTACGCATTAGTTTTGGGTTGGTACCCTTTCAAGTATGGAAAGTGAAAAGGGGACATCACTGGGGACGAGAAATGGGTTGTCTTCAACAATGTTAAATACAATAGATAATGGAATAAAAAAGATGAATTGGCTCAAAGCACTTCGAAAGCCGATATTCATCAAAAAAAGGTGATGCTATCTGT